>JAQBSW010000742.1:0-115000 GCA_029291075.1 Eudiplozoon nipponicum | reverse complement strand
AATCAAATAATATCATGTATTTTTAAATCAAATTTTGTGGCTTGAGTAATTCCTCTATATATTTAACTGATCGCGCAGTATAGTGTAACCACGGTGAGTCACACTTACTGATGCGTTTCGACGTTCCATATTCATCATAAAGGCAAGGCAGCAAATTTACTATGTTTCTGGACAGAATATATACAATAAGTTACAAACTTGATCTGAACAATTTTTATAACCACCCACACAGTCAGTGAATTTTTAATTGTACACCCTTAATACAGGTAACAATGTACCAGCTAGACCATAAATCCGAACTCGTGGTTTTAAAGAAATTAGTTATTATACAAATTAAATATGATATATAAATTTAACCGCTAGTTCAATATTCTTTTAAGTATTACCTGAGCTTTTTTTGTGCAAATGCCATTGTATTCCCGTAAAGTATTTCAAATAAATCCTGGCATATCCACATACATCAAAAGAGTAAAGAAGACAATCGATGGCCAAACATAATTTTCTGAAAATTTTATTTTAATTATACCAGAAATTTGACCAAAATTTAAGCAGAAAATTTGCGAGAGTTTTATATTTACTCGTGTTTCAAAGACTGCACGTTTCAATTCGAATTATCTCTATGACATTAAATAAAGTACGGTAAAAATAAATGTGTTGCTGGGGATAAAAATTTCTTTATCTTAAACGATCATTGATTGCGCGGGTGGTGGTAAAATTATTTAAATCAAGCTAGCGAGGGGAGGAGGTCACACTCTGATGGAAGTTACTTGAAATTTTTCGACGTCCCATAACAGTCAAACAAGATAAATCAAAAGAATGAAAATTTAGAAAGACTAATTTAAACGCAAGGCAAACACATTCATTGACTGAACGAAAACTGAGTGGGCATCGTGGAGCGTAGAAAAGATAATTCATCCCGTATAACAATTGAAAAATAATTAATTACGTGGTGAGTGGTTAAATTCTTTATGTCAAGTTTGTGAGCTTGAAGTAAACACCAATCCCATTGTATTTAACCAGTCGTCGAACAACAAAGTAAAACAATCGCCAGTCGCACGCACTGACGCGTTTCGACCTGCCATCATCATCATCATCATCATCATCATCATCATCATCATCATCATCATCATCATCATCATCATCATCATCATCATCATCATCATCATCATCATCATCATCATCATCATCATCATCATCATCATCACCACCATCATCATCATCATCACCATCATCAACAACAACATCACCATCATCATTATCATAAACAACTTCATCATCATGCAAACATACATATAATATATAAAAATACAATACATATATATATATATATATATATATATATATATATATATATATATATATATATATATATATGGAAAGCAAAATTCAATATAATCCACTTACATCTAATAATCTCGCGACACTTAGTTGATGGGAAATGTCGGCTACACAATTTCTGTGCAACCATGAAGATTAAATGTTTGCAGCTTTCGCTACCCATACATATAGGCAACAAAATTAAACAATCATTGATTGCGCGAGTGGAGGTAAATATTCTTTAAATCACGTTTACGAGCTTAAGTAAGCACCGACCCCATTGCATTTATCCAGACGTCGAACAATATAAGGAAACTACCACCACCCGCGCAATCAATTCTTGTTTAATTGTATTGCCTATATATGTGTGTGTGTCGTAAGCTGCAAACAGTTAATGTTCGTGACTGCATAGAAATTGTGCAGCCAACATTTCCAGTCAAGTTAAATTTACGCGAGACTGCTAGAGGTGAGTGGCGCCTATCTAATTTTGCTTACCATATATGTGCAATGCATATTGATCGTCGCTAGTCAGTTTGCCGTCGAAACGCGTCAGTGCGTTGCGGCTGGCGGTAGTTGTGTTATTTTGTTCGACGACTGGTTAAATACATTTGGATTGGTGTCTATTTCAAGCTCGCAGACTTTATTTAAAGAATTACTTTATCATTTATGTTTCATTGAAAAACGCACCAAGTGAATGCGTTTCCGCATTTCTTAGTCATCATCAGCAGCAAACTTACGGCATAGTTTTACGAGCATGGTGTATTTTCCAATTTTTTTAGAAATCAAACAATTTAAACGAACATTGGTTTCGCGGGCGGTAATGTCGCAATCGTGATATAAACACCTGACCCATTAATTGCTTACATCTTTCAGTATAAACTAAGAATTGGATAGTGTAGAAAAAGCAATTCATTAAGTAGACCGGTTTCGTCCTTATTGGGAAATCATCACGTTCTTGCCAGAATTTGCCGTGCACAGGGCTCGAACCTTGGCACGTCTGCTTCCGAGTCCGATGATGATTCATACACTCTGTCCTGCTCGGCATTAGCTATCAGACTTCGCGGTAACCAATAATTTTTTTATAGATATGCATAATTGTTATGTACAGCAAAGTTATAGTGAGTTTAGGGCGTTGTACCATCTCATAATGATGAATAGCCAGTTAGCAAGATATTATTATACCTCCTTCTATGCTGAATTTGGAAAATAAATGTGGTACTTGTGAAACGTCCTATTATCTCCCATTCTTCACCAAAATATATAGTGGTTAAAGGACGTAATACCGACTCCTACTGATGGGTCGCCAGTAAGCACGAAACGAATGTGCATGAGATTATACTTTCCGTTCATGCTGCCTTTGGTTTATCCTTCTGGTCACAACTGAACTAATTTGTTACTAGGTTCGCAACATCTAATACATGCATATATACTTGTGGTACTCTTTGATCTATTTTTTTTATTAGGTAAGCGTTACTTAATACGCAGATGCATATAAAGGATTTGAATATATTATATGAAGCTCGCAACAACAACATTATCGTATTAATATTGCCTGAAAGGAAACGTCAATCCCATTGTATTTAACTAGTCATCGAACAACATAACAAAACTACCGCCATATATATATATATATATATATATATAGTGCGGTTTATTCCTCACAAGTCAGTTTGCCGTCGTGCCCCGTTGGTGAACATGGAAGCTCGAAACACGTCAGTCGTTGAAGTAGTAGTATTAGTAGTAGTAGTAGAATTAGTAGTAGTAGTAGTAGAAGAAGAAGAAGTAGTAGTAATAGTAGTAGTGGGAGTAGTAGTAGTAAGTGTTGTAGAAGAAGTAATAGTAGTAGTAGAAAAAGTAGAAGAAGAATTAGTGCTATTAGTAGCAGTTGTAGTTGTTGTAGTAGTATTTTTGTACTAGTAGTATTAGTAGCAGCAGTAGTAGAACTAAAAGTAGTATTAGTAGTAGTAGAAATAGTAGTAGTAGTAGTTTATACAGCGGTTTAATCCTCACAAGTCAGTTTGCCGTCGTATTCTGATGATGACCATGGAATGTCGAAACACGTCAACGCGTTGCGACTGACGGTAGTTTTGTTATCTTGTTCGACGACTGGTTAAATACAATGCGTTTGTGCGATTGGTTAAACGCAATTGGATTCGTGTTTATCTCATGTTCGCAAACATTGATTGTTTATTTCTTATATAAAGGTTCTGAGATTGAAAAAAACACAAATTTCATAATATGCATACATTTGTCCGCATTGCATAATATTGAAATAGTAGTTCATCCAGCACACCGGTGTCTTTTTTATTGGGAACAGGGTTCGCACCTGGGCACGTTTGCTTTGGTGTTTTTGACCTTTACCACTGAGCCACCCTCCTTCACGCGACGCACAATTTTCAGTTATATACTTATTCATGTTTTCGGTTAACCTTTCCGTCAAGAAGAGCCCGTGTGGCATCTCATTACACCTAATTTTCCAACTAGCCACATCAAACTTGTCACTACAGATCTGACGCCACGCAACCCGGGAAAATTTAATTGTCAGATGTGCCCAGGTTCGAGTTCTGTACGGTCCAAACTTTGAAAATGACTTAAATAGTTCCCAATTTGCACGAAACCGATCTACTGGTTAATTATTATAATCAAGGTTGCGATCTTGATATAAACACCTGACCCATTAATTACATATGTCAGTGTAAACTAAGAATTGTATAGTGTAGAAGAGGCAATTCATCCAGTAGACCGGTTTCGTCCTTATTGGGAACTTATCATGTACTGGCCAGAATTTGTCGCGGACAGGACTCTAACCTGGGCACGTCTGCTTCGGAATCTGGTGCCCTAACCACTGAGCCATCCTGCCGGACCTGGTTAATTTACTGTTTTGTATTATACTATGTTTATCTTGTACTGAAAATGCTTTATATATATATATGTGTGTGTGATTGTTGTTTATCTCAAGCTGGAATTATTTTTATCAAATCATGCTCGTTTAATTAAATAAATGATTCTTTAATCGAACAATATTTGCTACCAGTCGTGTCAGGCATTAATTTTTATTGTAGGAAATTTTTCTCAACTTTACTTTTAGTAAAATATTAGCGCTTAGGTATTTATTTCTAATTAGCTATAACGAATGCACGATAATGTCCATTTAAGCACATCCAAAACATTTGATAACGCTATCAATAAAATGAGAGAGAGAGAGAGAAAGAGATTGATTGAGAAAGACATAGACATAGTTGTGAACATTTTAACGTGTAACGCTGTACTGAGTACATATCACTCAGACTATTTTTTTTAAACAGGCAATTAACTGGACTGCTAAATGTTCTAGCTCCAACATGCTTCAATGTATACGTGCTTAATTGGGTTCGTCGCGAAGTGGCATTTATTGCGCTGACTGTCCACTAAGTAACTGAGCCAACTCGATTTGGTCATCGAGAGCGGTGCCATTTGACTTGATGTACGGAGACCGTGTAACTAAGCTAGTATAACTCAGATAGTTTGTTGCTAGACTTACAAGATTATGCAAAACACAAGATTTCAAGTAGACCTTTCCTAGTGCAATTTAAATGACTGTTGCAAATACTGTACTTGACGAATTGTAAGTGGAGTGAGTTACAATGATGCGGGTTAAATCCTACTTGTAAGCGTTAAAGAAATAAAAGTCTATTTGATATATTAGCCCCAAACAAAATGCTTCTCCCCTACCACCATTCCATTCCTATTCTCCTGCATCAATATTGCCTAAGCCGGGCGTCTGCCGAAGTAAAATGGATGAATAAAATCTTTTTCAATGTATAATGGTAGCCGTTTAATTGCGTCATACCAAGCAAATTGACTAATTGTATAGTAACAGAAATACAAATGTGGAGTATTCTTAAAAGAAGGTCTCAAGTTGTTATTTAAAGCACCACGTAACAGTTCCACTCAAACTTAGCAAACATCATGAGTTTAATGGTAAAATTTTATATTTTTTCTTAAGAATCTACTGTTAGACGCACAGTCAACTTTCAGTTCAGCAATATACGAGGTAAGATAAACACCATAAACGAATTACTTTTAATCAAGGTTGCTATCTTTATATAAACTCCTGACCCATCATGTACATACATACATACTAACTATCGTATAGTGTGGAATGTCTTTATTGGGAACTCATCACGAACTGTACAGAATTTGCCACAAGCAAGGCTCGAGCCTGCGCACGTCTAATTCGAAATATAGTGCTCTAACTCAGGTATTTATTTCAGAATCATAGAGAATGAATCAATACCAAAAGACTCAAGTGTTGTGAACAATTTCATTCTTTATGCCAACCTTCTTTAAACCAGACGTGCCCTGGTTCGAGCCCTGTTCGCGGGAAATTCTGGACAGCATGTGATGAGTTCCCAAAAAGGACGCAACCAGTCTACGGGAGGAACTGCCTTTTCCACACTATAAAATACCTAGTTTATACTGACAAATGTATGTGCATAATTGACCAGGTGTCTATATCAAAATCCTTGATTAAAAGTGTTTGTTATCACCGCCCGCGCAACCAATGTTCGTTTAAGTATAAACTAATGTTTAGGTTTCTCCGTAAGCTATTTCAGCTATTATTGGTATACATTTAAGCGACAAACCGTTGTCGATTTTTTGTGGTCTGTATCGATGGTCCAACTAATTTCGATGTAAATATCAGTATATTTCTTTAGACAAGCGTTGATTTCGAGTTCCTTTTTTGGTGTATTGTTGTATATTATCCACAACATAACTAAACCCGGAGAATGATAAGTTTGATGGTGGATAGGCACAGATGAACAAGTAAAATTAGCCAGTCGGTACATGTTTGTATTTACTAAGTCTGGGTGACTTGGTAACAGATGTGATTGAATGGTTGCCAGTGTTTCAATAGAGGATCAGTTGCTATAGCCATGTTTATTTATTTTTCCAGAACACTAATTTTAAAAGATATTATTTGGCGTTATTCGCGATTATACTGTATGCAGAAGACACATTTTTCCAAGCCGAAGATCTAGTCATAATATTTTCAACTTGTTAGCATACCTAATGCATATGTTGTTGCATGAACAACGTTGTAAGATTCGAATTTTAGCACACATCTGTATCCAAATATGGTAGCAACAAACAAATAAGCAATTAAACAACCATTGAATGCGCCTGTGATGGTAACAAGTCTTTGAATCAAGTTTGCGAGATTGAGGTAAACACCAATCCAATTGCATTTAATCCTTCGTCGAACAACATAGCAAAACTACCGTCAGTCACACGTATTGATGCGTTCCAACCATCCATAATCATCATCAGAGTACGACGGAAACCCCACTAGTGAGGATCAAACCGCATTGCATATTTATGGAAGGCAAAATTGAATATGCTGCTCTCACTTCCAGTAGTCTCACGTAAATTGCACTGGACTGTAAATTTCGGCAGCACAATTTCTACGTAGTCACGAACATCAAATTTTTGCAGCTTTCGCCAGATATATAGGTAATACAATTAAACAATCATTGATTTCGTGGGTGGTGGTAACAATTCTTTAAATCAAGTTTCCGGGTTTGAAGTAAACACCAATCCCATTATATTTAACCAGTCGTCTAAAAATAAGGCAATCATTGATTGCGAGCGTGTGGCAACAACAAAAATGTTAACCAATTAAATATTTAACAGGTAGATACTGTTTGTGGCGTCGAACTAATATATATATGCAATTATGTAATACGTGTTGCGCACCTAGTACCAAATTATTCAATTATGCCCAGAAGGATAAATCAAAGCCAGCTAGAACGGAAAGTATAATCTCGTGTACATTCGTTTCGTGCTTACTGGCGACTCATCAGTAGGAGCCGGTATTACGCCCTCTGCCCACTATATATTTGGATGAGGAATGTGTACCGTCCTGTTTTTCCACATTCCTCATTCAAATATATAGTGGGTAAAGGGTGTAATACTGGCTTCTACTGATGAGTCACCAGCAAGCACAAAACGATTGCGCACGAGATCATACTTGCTGTTCATGCTGTCTTTTGTTTATCCTTCTGTCTAAAAATAAGCACGAGCATATTTTATAAACTATGGAACACAATACAAAATACTATAGTATTTGGTCCTTCAATGACCAACGACAACGCATTATGATAAAGTGACAAATAAGGATCCAACCGCAATGAATATAATGTTGTGAGACGGTGTAATGCGGAACTTATTTGTGGCAGGTGTTCTTGGATTATACTTGCCTGGAATGTCGACTGCACAATTTCCATTATGAAAAGACTAATACTTTTTGCTGCCTCCACCACAAATGAATTAGTTATTCAATTAAGTAACCATAGATAGTATGAATCCCGATAAGAAAATAATATTTGAATCAATATCTCAGATTTAATATAAACAACAATTCAACTTTGTAACCTGTTATTTAACAGCAAAACAGTCACCAATAAATTGAAATGACTTGCTTTGTCCAGCCATGGCATCCTAAATCTGCGACGGAAAACTAACTAAAGGAATCAATGCGTCATTACATATAATAATTTTGAACTTTAAATATTAAAAATATTATAGTTTCTCATATTTTTATCTAAATTCTAAAAAGAACATTACTCCTGACTAAATCATGTTACGTTAATATTTATAAATTACCAAAGCAGTATATTACGTCAACTGTTTTGGCAATCAATCTGATACTGGTCGTAAAAGTTCAAAACCCATAAATCAAACCAATCAAGTTGGTGCAAACAGGTAGATACAAAAGGATTGGTGTTTATCTCAATATCTTAAACTTCATTTAAATAACTGTTGTCGCCATCAGTGCAATCAATTATTGTTTAAACTCAGGAAATATATTTAAACGCATTATCTGTTAAACAGAATTTGAATGGTCAAAAACATTAAAGAACGCAATACCTAATTATTTATCTCCTATTGCGACGTCAACAATCTTACCCGCTTGGTCTGCATGAATAACTGAGCAAGTCGACTGCACTTCTTGGAAAATTTATCACGTCAGAGTAAAGAGTCAATAGTGGCCTGTTACCTGTACTCTACAGAACGAACACCAATGGTCACATTAATGAAATCAAGCTAGTGCACCTGAGATAAGAACCACTAGCATGCGCTGTTTTTTCCACTAAAGCCTATTTTTGTAAGCGTTTCTACGAAATACTTCACCAGTGAAATTTGCTACTAACTTAGCCAGTTGTGGAAATCGAATACAACTGATTAATGGCGACTAGAGTCTCTGCTATTGTTTACTTTTATTGCCAAAACATATCTGGCAAAAGCTGCAAAAGAGTTGATATACGTGAATGTGTAGAAATTGTGCAGCCGAAATTTGCAGTCAAATAAATGTATGCAAGATTGCTAGAGGTGAGAGCCGCATATCTAATCTTGATTTCCACAAATGTGTATTGCCGCTTGATCCTCGCTAGTCAGATTGCCATCGTACTCTGATGATGATGATCATGGAAGATCGAAACGCGTCAATGCGTGCGACTGACGGTAGTTTTGCCATGTTGTTCGAAGACTGGTTAAATACAATTGCATTGGCATTCAATTCAAGCTCTCAAACTTGAATTAAAGAATTTTTACCACCAAACGCGCATCCATTGACTGTTTAAATGTTTTAAGTTTCTCAGCTGTTGAACGACATATAAAAACTATCATCAGTAACACGTACTGACATGTTTTGGTCTTCCATGATCATCATCAGAGTATGTCGACAAACTGAGTAGCAAGGATCAAACACCAATACCTCTATATACGAAAAAAACATATGCGGCTCTAGATAAGTCGGCTGCCAAAATACTATACGGTCACAAACATTAATTATTTTCAGTTTTAGCCGCATACATATATAGGTAATACAATTAAGCAATCATTGATTACATGGGTGATAGTAACAATTTTTAAAATCATGTTTGTGAACTTGAAGTATACACCACTCGCATTGTATTTTACCAGTTATCGAACAACATAACAAAACTTTTGTTTTGTCTTTGATGTGAAAGATGTGATAGAACCGCATTTCCAGTTGAACAAAGAAGAAGTCAACCCGATCAAAGACAAAACAAAATTGGAAAGTGTGATCAATCGGATCTTTGTGTAACTGCCCGTGTACAGCTATTACCCGCGTACGCAAAACGCGGCATTGGAATGATTGAAGCGTACACACCGCAACAAAATTTCAAAAAACATAACAAAACTACCGCCAGCCGCAACGCACTGACGCATTTCGAACTTCCATGACTAGCGAGGATCAAACCGCATTGAATATATATGGAAATCGAAATTTAGATATGCGGCTCTCACCTCTAGCAGTCTCGCATACATTGAACTTGACTGGAAATGTCGGCAGCATAATTTCTATGCAGTCACGAGCATTAATTGTTTGCAGCTTTCGCCACACATACATATACATAGACAATACAATTAAACAATAATTGATTGTGCGGGTGGTGGTAACAATTCTTTTAATCAAGTTTGCGAGCTTGAAGTAAACACCAATCACATTGTATTTAACCGTGTGTCGAACAATATAACAAAAATACCGCTGTTGCGATTGGTGGTAGTTTTGTTATGTTGTTCGACGACTGGTTAAATACAATGGGATTGGTGTTTACTTCAAGCATGCAAACTTGATTTAAAGAACATAGCAAAATTACCGTCAGTCACACGTGCTGACGCTTTTCGATCTTGCATGATCATCATCAAAGTATAACTGAAAGTTAGAGATCAATGAATAAGTATATCTCTTATTTGTAGACGGAATACTTTGAAGGCATATTTAGAGAAAAAGCCAATCTATTAGAACAGGGTTCTGACGTTCAACTGTTGTCGAGTCTAGTAAAGAGACTCAGACAGTGTTGACTTGTTCTATAGCCACTTACAAATCCTGTTCGCCAGGTTACTGAAGAAACTCGGGTGTATAGCTTTCAGCACGGAATAATCATAGGGCAATCTCGTGTCCGGACACTATTATTTGTAATTTCAGTACTTTGATCACGCCGAAATTTCATCCAAATTTTTTATCATCATAATCTGAATTACATCATAATTTAACAGATATATTTCACTTCAACAAAACTATGATAAATAAGAAATAAATATTATTATAGTAAAAATAATTTTCGACATGTACGATTTATTGGATAATGCTTTGGGGAGTGTGTGGATCTACCCTAGTTGGAGAGACTTGCCAAGATGACAAATTAAACAAGACAAAACTGATTGTAACACAAAACATAGAATAGGCCAATAAAAGTTATCAGCTTGGTATCAATTACCCTTGTACCATTTTTGTAGTCATTTTATCGCTTCATAACTCGATTAAACCTCACAGAAAATTCTACAAACGAAGAACGATATACTTAAGAAGCAGATCACTCTGCCAGAAATCAGCAACAAGATTTACAATTAGCAAGCGTTAATGAGTTTCTGCCCAAGCAGTCATTCTGGAACTATATTGACCATAATCAATGTTACGAATTTGATATAAACACCTGACACAATAATAAATTCATTTGTCAGTATAAACTAAGAATTGTATAGTGTACAAAAGGCGATTTATCCAGTAGACCGGTCTCGTCCTTAATTAAAATTCATCACGTACTGGCCAGAATTTGCCGCGGACAGGAACTATATCCGTAAACTAAGTGACACTCTTCTACTCGAGTTTATAGAAGCCGATGTCAATTGTTGTTTACCACCAAAATCTATCCTCGATGCACCTTATTCTGAAATGTAGCTGGCTGAGAAAATAGTGTCCAGCTGGGCAGTTTACCTTATGCATACGTATAACGTGACAGCATCAATGTTATTTATGATGTCACACTTGTTGTTCTAGAGAAGAGTACTTATTGACGAATCCACATCGAGCTATAATTAACCATGTTAGTGGGGGGTGAACGTGGTTATCTTACGGCATACGTGGTTCAGCAAAATTACCTAGTTAAAATATTGCCTTATTCTCATAGATAGTTTTCCAAATTCGCTGTGCGGGCGACAAAGCAATTTGTTCGTTTTGTCCGTAATGGGCAATACACTTGTACTAGCCCGGACATAGATTATCGTCCAGATCCTTTGCACCAAGTCTAGCTATCGACGGCAAAATTGACATACTTCTAATTGCCCAAGTGTTTTCGATTGGAAACAGTGGTAGACATTCACAACCGTAATCTAAACTGGTTTTAAAACTCGCATTCGGCCAAGACGCCGTCAATGGTTCCCATGAATAGCACCAAAAATAGGAATTCCTAGTTTATTTAATTGTAGTAAAATCTTGCAACTAGTGGAATTATTTAGCGGTGATGAATATTTTAATTATGGAAAGATTCATACTTAGGTTGCAATTCACAACACCAGTGTCCATCGTGGATTGAATGGGAAGCAACATTCTTGTGAAGAGTGCATTGTCAGATTTCCACAGAAAGCAATAAAAATGTTGAAATCGCACTACGGGCTCAAAACGAAGACGGACACAGAAATATAATAAGGTTACGCCAAACAAGTACTTTAGAGACATTATCGAAGCTCAGACTCTGCTAAGCTATACACTGATGTAAAATGAAATTCCAAACTGGAATTCAGTATTTATCCAACTTAGGTAGGAACATCACTAGATTAACGGAAATTAGGCATGACGTCATAACACAGACCAGGTATGATCTACTAAGTAACTCGGGTGTTTAACCGTACCGTTATACAACAATTTGCTCGATAATTGCTTACTCCTCCCCTCACATTAACCTACTGCACACCTGGTGAGATTTCGCAAACTGGGAATTTGTGCTTGCTGCAATTGAACTGGGAGAGTTGGTTGAGTCTGCAATTTGTGAGATTGGTATGTATTTATATGATTTTTTGTTGGTGGTCTCATGTACTACATGCATATGTTCAGTTTTGTTACTGATCCAAATCATTAGCGAGTCAAAAATTAAATTACAACTAGATCTGTCTCGATCGAGGTTACCACATTTGCTTAAATCTCCTTGGTGATTAGTGCATTGTGTGGTATTAGATTCCTGAAGATTGTATTGGAAATGAGGTACCGAAACGTAGGCAAACAACGAAGATAAGATCGAACCTCAATTCCAGAGGTTAGTACGAATGATGTGGAAGCCTTCAGAGTGCGTGGACGAATCAACACCCAGCCACCACGAATCCGAAATCAACGCGCTCTTGGAAATGAGGATCTTTGCGAAACTGATAGTGAAAAGCGAAAACCCGGCGAACGCAAATCGCGGAGATTCAACATTGGAAGCTCGCACTGTGTAACAAAGAACAATGACCTGTGAGTTGTCGGAATTCAGTACAACGCGATGATAAGAATGCATGCTCTTAAAACGTTACGGTGCGTTGAACCAGGTGAGAACAAACAATAGACACAATAAATCTTTTGCTAAACAAGAATGAAATCACTATATGAATCAAATTCGTAAACAAGATTCAAACAACAATCCCATTTAATTGAACTTGTATGAGAACAAAACTAAATGGCCATCAGTCTCAACGACGGATGCATGGCTTTCCATGATCATCGCCAGATCAGGGCGGTAACCCGACTAATTAGAAAATGGAAAAAATCAGATCTGTCCTTCTCACTTGCAGTATTCGTGCATCAAATTTGCTTGATGGGAAATTCTTTAACTCGAGTTTGTATCTAATCAGACGTACGAAATAGCAAAACAACCGTCAGTCACGAGTACTGACGCGTCCTGACCTACCATGATCAGAAACATATTACAGCATGATCGCAAATAGGTTAAGGAAGATCAAACCGAAATTAATTTATAAAGTATGGAAATCAGATATGCAGCTCCCCCTAAAAATAGTCTGCACCACGTTGTATTTCATTGCAAATTGCGATTGCATAATTTCTCCTCAGTGATGAATATAACATTTATATAGTTAAACGAATATTGGTTGCGCGGGCGATGATAAAAATAACTGATCCATTCAGTACATATATTTCTTTGTATAAACTAAGAATTGTATAGTGTAGAAAAAGACTATTCATCCAGTAGACCGGTTTCATCCTTATTGGGAACCCACCACGACCCCTGTCCGCGGAAAATTCTGGCCAGTTCATGATGAGTTCCCAATAAGGACGAAACCGGTCTACTGGATGAGTTGCCATTTCTACACTATACAATTCTTAGTTTATACTGAAAAAATGCACGTAAAAAATTCATATAACATTATTACAACTTCCACAACACAAATATCAGTAATGCAATTAATCAATCATAAGCAGATCTTGTTAGCCTGAAATAAACACGAATTTATTATTTTTCAATTGTGTATTAGGTGTTGCGTACCTGGTAAATAAGTAATTTATATGGGACACAAAGGTTAAACCAAAGCCAGCAAGATCGAAAGATAAAATACCATGTACGAATGGGTTTCGTGCTTATTGGCGACTCATCATTAGGAGTCGGTGTTTAGCCCTATACCCACTATATATTGTGGTAAGTAATGTGGGACTATTGGACGGTACAATTTCCTAGACGAATGTGTAGACCTGCAGTAGTGAAGCTAACTTCATATAAAGTCTTAGAAAATGTGATTTCAAAGCCAACTAACCATATATTATACATACCAAGCCTGGAAAGGTTACCCACATAATGGTCTTTGGGTCGGTACCTGATATCAACACTGTAGTTGCCGAATAAGTAAATGGTACCAACACAATGGATTTTAAGGCAGGTCGAATTTCATCAAAATTGATAATAAATAATTCTGAGCAAATGTTACTCGATCAAATCCATGCACTCTGGCCGCATTGCATAAGGCTGAAAAAACAAATTATCCAAGATCAAACTCACTTAGAGAAAGTGCTTAACAAGAAACGTTAGTTAGTATATGACTGATTATTGTGTGTAGTATGTGGCATGGTGGGTCAATAGTTAGAGCAACAGATTGCGAAATATGCCCAGGTTCGAACCCTGTCCATGGCAAATTCTGGACAGTATACGACGAGTTCCTAATAATGACGAAACCGGTCTACTGGATGAATTTTCTTTTCTACATTATAGTGATTAGTTTAGACTAACATGTGTATTTATATAGGAGGATCGTGACTTTTATTTAATTAAATGTATATTTAGTGGTATTGGTGTTTATACGAAGCTTACAACTTTAATTTACATAATTGTCATCACTCAATCAGTGGTTGTCATATCTACGTGTAACTTATGTTTTCGTCTTTAAGGTAAAATGCCATCTCCACTGTGACCCGCAACCTGAAAATGACTCGGGTTATGAATTAAAATTCATTGTAAATAATTAATCGATTTGATATGTTTTGCGCAGTCAGAATTTGTAATTATTCGTCATGACGCACATTGTTTGAAAATTATGATTCAGATACAACATGCGATAAATTTAGTCTACACAGGAAAAGAAGCTCAATAATGCATTTTTGTGTGTGCATGCGTATTTGAACAGAGTATAACTGAAGTTACATGAATTAGGAAAATGTCAAAAACCGCAAGACAGCATGAACCAGGACGAAGCTTATATGAATTAAGGCATGCACAAATAGCATTATCTTTGTCCACAATGTGATAGCATGTGTAGGGCAATAGACGCACTTCTACCCTGCCCACTTTTTGTGTTATGTGTATCAAATTTTGCGACGATGTCGTAAATGAACTTGCGTATACGTGCGCACACATAACAAATGCGTCCAACTGTGATTGGCCAGATAGAGCTGTCACTCAATGTAGCGTAATTTCAACGCCTATTCTGGGTTCCATTGTGTGAATAAGCGTTTTCAAGCCACCTCCGCTGTGGCCTAGTGTTTACAAAACCTCAATATTTCTCTTAACTAGGCTTGCCACTGGAAAATAAATCAATATCGACCGGCTTTTCAATTTCCCGTCGTGTTAATATATATATCGTATTAATGCTGATAATGATTGTGATGTATTGTCATCATGATGAAGATAGCAAAGTCAAACGTTTTAAAGAAAGGCGATTGAGGTGACCCCATTGGCATTAATATTAGAAAGCACACAATGAGGGAAATCGGACATTAGTAGATAGGCGTAGTTTCCCAGGATGTTCAATTTTTAATTGATGAGATAAATACGTAATACGCTTAAGAAGTTTTTTCACGTTGACCAAATTAATTGCTTTAAATAGGCTCCTAAGCTATCAATTATCACTTTTACCAGTCCGCACCGTTTAACCCTCTCTGAGGTGTTAACTGTTATACCGAAGTCGGGCAATTTTATACTTTATTGATAAGTGCCTGCTAAACGTTCTCAATACATGCTATGATACAATGATCTCGACTTCAACACTAACGCTATTTCGATCAAGTTATTAGGAATTAATTTGAAAAAAAACGAGCTTGAGTTGTTCAGAATGATCATCCGAGCTTTGAAATCAAAACTTTCGGATAGGTTTAAGCTAAATTTTGATCTAGTAAAAATCATTGAAATTATTTATATATATATATATATATATATATATATATATATATATATATATATATATATATATAATAATACTGATAATAAGACAATACAATTAAAAATAATTGATTGCGCGGGTGAATTAGTAGCAATTCTTCAAATCAAGTTGGCGAGCTTGAAGTAACACCGATCAATTGTATTTCACCAGTCGTCGAACAACAAAACAAAGCCACCGCCAACCACACAACGCACTGGCGCGTTTCGACCTTCCATGATCACGATCAGGTACGACGTCAAACTGACTAGCGAGGATCAAACCGCATTGAATGTATATGGAAATCTAAGTTAGATATCCGGCTCCGGGTGCCTCTTTAATTGAGATTGTTTTAATTTTACAATTATTGTTTAATTTTATTGTCTATATATATGTGTGTGTGACGAAAGCTGTAAACAGCTAATGTTCGTGACTGAATAGAAATTGTGCAGCCGATATTTCCAGTCTAGTTCAATGTATGCGAGACTGCTAGACGTGAGAGCCGCATATCTAACTTTGATGCGTTTTGATCCTCGATAGTCAGTTTGCCGTCGTACTCTGATGATGATCATGGAAGGTCGAAACGCGTCAGTGCGTTGCGGATGGCAGTAGTTTTGTTGTGTTGTTCGACGACTGATTAAATACAGTGGGATCGGTGTTTAATTTAAGTGGGTAATGTTTTGTCTTCTGACAAGTTTAGCTCCTACAACATGGAATGCACACAGTTTATCTTTCCACATAGTTCAATACTACCCACACCACTGCAGCTCCACACTCTTTTTACGATTAATCTCCAGCCTATCTCTAATATGGCTAAGTCACGGAAGCCAAATTGAAGCCTTTATTCATACCTTCTGTTCTGTGGTCATTTAAGGTTTGTTTGGATGTCCATACATATACATCTAAATATATTTTTATATATATTGGCCCATTTGTTCCTATATACATAATCAATTTACGACGGAAAAATATATTATTTAATCTTATAATTGCAACCGCACGGCCTCTCGAATCGGTAGATTGCATCAGTTGATAGGTGCGAAATACCAATACCTGAATAAACCATGACGCCTGAAAAGTTTTCTAGCGTCAGCATATCCTCTACACATTCTTGCTGAAAAATATAATTCGAATTACATCAAAATAACCGAGCAAATCAGTCCATCGTCACAAGGATAGTCTTGCTTTAAACCGAGTTACGCATAAGTTTGTTATCTCTGAAACACTTTAGTAGAAACAGTTTATCGCTGACCTGGAAGCGCTAATGATCATGGTCAAATATGTAAACATATCTTCGGTGAACTAGCTAATCGGTAGCATAATAAACGCGAGCACTCCTACGGGTGATTAACAGCCAAGTCCACCACTACATACCGATGCATTTCAACCTGATTTGGCTGACATCTGAGCACGACACAAAACGACTAATGAGAACCATACCACAATGTATGCATCGAATAAATTGTCCAGACAGGTTACCGCATTAAATGAATTTTATCTTTGCGGTAGTCTTCTGTGGGAAAAGATTTATAGCACACATAGGTCGGTAAAATCTTGCTTCTTTTACATTTCCAGTTACTGTCACTCTGAAGCCGTCCACAATTTGATTGCCTGAAAATGCTATGACACGTAGCCATAGAAATTCCTGCCTGACAACCAGTAGGTACAAGCTAGTCAGTCCAGTAATGGTACCATGAACCTTGCCGGGTCTAATGGGACACAGAAATCATTTCGTTTCATGTGAAGCCTCGATTTTGGCCTAACTGCGCAATAACACTTAGTGTTAAATGTTCAAAGACAGAATGAGAGCAAACGTATCAGACGCAAACGACGGGTTTCGGCTGCTGCAGTAAACTTTAGACACTGGCATCTGGGCAGATATTGCTCATCAGCTTTCGTTGGCATACTATTAAAGAGAAGGTAAACTCAGAAAACACACCATCCTCACTAGGATCGGGCGACCATGTGCTCTTTTACAGTTCACATATAATCACGAACGATACAAATTTCAATGATTACATACTTCATCGGCCGTCATGCAGTATAAAAACGGTCACCTTTTCTGATTAGTCGTGGATGAGAAATAGCAGGCTACTGGAGACACCTTCATCTTCGATTCTGCCTCCTTATTTCTCTTCCCCCTCTCAATCTAACAATAGCGCTCTTTTAGATACTACGAATATGGATGGTGTTGATAAAATCATTGAGCCCAATATCGCATTGACAAATCTACAAAATAGTTTAATTAGACTACCATCCATTAAACATAAGTTAGATTTTAACATCGACGCATTTAATCTGCGAATACAAATCAACTTGTACAACAAGCAGCTCTTACACGTACGTTGGATTTAATTTAGAAATCGATTTATGTTGTGTATCTGAAACCAGAATACAGGATCCTACGTGCATTACAGAACTGTGTGCACCATCTTTACCTTCGCGTTATTGGCTTCGAACATCCGGTTCCACGTAGTTGTCTCCTTATCACACAAGCTGGAGCTTGCTTAACAGAATGGATCCCTGTAAAAAGCCGATTTTGTGCGGCACGTTTATATACATCTACTAAAAGTAAATAAAAAACCGTAATCAACGTTTCTATTTCGTTATGGGTGACATGAATACTCAATTTGGGTACTTAAGTAACGCACAATTTCATTTAGGTGGAAAATCTGTTTTTGCTGGATGCGCAACGATAAATGTGAACGGCTGTTGGATAGCTGCACGAAACATTGATTACATTTATGTAGTACAAACTTCAGTCCTAGTGTAAGACATTGCGTCATATGGCGTCCTTCAGCTCTCTGACAGTGGTGGACACAAATAGATCATGTAGCAATTAGTTGTAGACGGCGTCATTTCCGATTTCCGAAAGCATGACTGTATCCACAGTGTGGAATGTTGAACTTGATTTCACTCATGGAAGTTGACAATTTAATTTCTGGAACGCTGACTAATCTGTTTCGTACTATTTGTAATAAAGAAACCGTGCCACTAGCTTGGACTGAGTCGACTATCATTCTTATTTTCAAAAAGGTAACCGAATTCTGCGTGATTACAATCGTGATACAAGCTTGACTCGAATCGTATCCAGGTTATTTGCGTTGATTACCTCACGCCGACTTAGCGTTTTGTGTCAATTACATATTATAAAAGAATAAGCCGGATTCCGGTCAGGAGTGGATCGTATAGATAATATTTCTACCCCAAGGCAAGCTCTTGAACAGCGTATTTCTAGACTTAGAGGGTGCATTTGACTCGATGGATCGCAATGTTCAATTCAATATTCTGGCAAAAAAAGTGGTTTGCTCACAAAATTTATAAATATTACACGCGCTCTCACCACACAAATAATCCTGATCGCACTTCGCAATCAAATATCAAAAAATCCTGATCGCGTTTAGGTCTGCAACAAATTGACGCACAATTTTACAACTAGCAGTGGTGTTAGTCAAGGCTGTTAACAGTCTCCATTTTTGTTTAATTTTTTATAATAGATGCTATTATGAGCAACACTTTTTCACACTTTCAGGATGCAGGTGTTGAAGTTCGATCTTGAATAAGTAGACAATATCTTCGACAATCGAGATTCTGGTCAGGCAATCTTGAAAAGATTAGCTGACGCCGGTCCGTCTTTCGGTATGAAAATCAAACTCTCTAAATGTAGGATACGTTTACAGGATCATCCACTACTCATTCGAAATCTGCGACTGCAGAGTGAAGATCTGGACATAGTTGACAGGTTTACATATCGTGGTAGTTCTACCAATAACTCAGGTAATCTGTATGATCAGGTGAGCATGAGAATTTCGAAAGCTAGAGTAGCTACCTAGAAGCTTCGCCCTTAAAGGTAGTTTTGACAATGCATGTGTACCTGTAGTTTATTATAAGCTAGTAAGGCTTGGCCTCATAGAGTTGATAAATTTGGACGCTTACAGACGTTCGACAATCGTTGTTTAGGAGGCATAGCACATGTAGGTTACCAAAAACGAATAACAACGCTGACATTCGTAGACGTATTTTTGGATCGGTCAAAAAACGCTCCTCTTTAGAATCAAAAATAAGGCTCCATCAACTTTGTTGGCTGGGTCATGTTTGCTCAGAAGAGCACTAATCTCTCACTCAGAGCCAGATTGGCGTAAGTAAAAAGGTGGGTAGATTTTGACATGGCATAAACAGTTAAAGACAACTACGTCAGAATAAGACCCACTCGTCTAGCAGAATTGGATCAATGTGCGCATCATAGTTCTTGGTCGGAACCCCTGCGCGATATTACATCGAGTCGAGCTAAGTGGCGATCTTGTTTCAGACGTCTCGTAGAATCATCTTCGTAACTTTATTTTCTTAGTATGTCAATGTTGGCTGTGAGGTTTGTCGTTGTCTATGACGTAATACAGTGAAAGCCGCAAGGAAGCTGTACAGCTGTAGGAGCCGGTATTACGCGCTTAGACCCTATATATTTGGTTGAGGAAAGTGGGAAAATAAGACGGTAAATCTCTAATACGAATGTGGAAACCTGCAGTAGCGAAACTAACTTTATATGAAGTCTTCGCAATGCGACTTGTTAACTCAGATAGGTGATATATATATATATATATATATATATATATATATATATATATTATATATATAGCTATATATATATATATATATCCTGAGTGTGTAAATGTAAAGGGTACCAACATTAGGGTACCGAAATGCAACATGGTACTAGCACTATGGTTGCCGAGTCGGTACATAGAACCAACACGATGGACTTAAATGTATGTTAAAGTTTGACAAAATTGAGAATCATAACTATATCTGAACGCCTGATATTCCAGCCAATCCTCACACTCTGGCCTTGATCGATATCAGTTATCACATTTCAAGGTAATCATGATATCATTCAAATAAATATATAACGGTTAGACACTGCTTGTGGCGGATAACTTATATATATGCAAGTATGTATTAGGTGCTGTGAATCTAGTAACAAATTATTTTAGTTGTGACCAGAAGGATAAACCAAAGGCAGCGTGAATGGAACGTATAATCTCGTGCCCCTTCCGTTTCGTGCTTATTGGAGACTCATCAGTAGGAGCCGGTATTACGCCCCTTAACCATTATATGTTGGGTTGAGGAATGTGATAAAATCGGACGGTACATTGTTTAATTGTAGAAATATTGTATAAAACAAACCATTTTATCAAATGGTGACTAGTCGTAGCAGTAGTTTGCAAGGGATGTCTCCTAGGCTCTACTTGAAAGAAAGGCTAATGAAAAGCATCAATTAGTATATAAGTGAAAATTGTGTGCAGTGCACTACTTCGTGACGCAGTGGATAGAGTCCCAGACTCCGAAGCAGACGTGCCCAAGTTCAAGCCCTGTCTGCGGAAAATTCTGGCCAGTACATGTTGAGTCTACTCCCAGAATTGCCTTTTATACCTATAAAATACTAATCTTCTACGGAAAAGATTTTATATAATGTGATTTTTGTTTTTATTAAGCTCGAATCCTTGATTTAATTAATCTTTATAACCGCACGTGTCATCATTGATTGTTTTATTTTAAAGATAATCAAATAAGGTCGAAACACATCAGCATGTGTTGCGGACGTTAATTTTGCTGTGTTTTGAGACTGGTTAGATTCAAGGGAACTTGTGCTTAGCTGATACTCGCAAGCTGCCAATGATTATTTGATTATATAATTTATATAAATGTGAAGGAAGATGCAAACATATTATGTTCATGTATATATTATTAAACGAACATTGGTTGCGCGGGTGGTGATAACAATTATTATAATCAAGGTTGCGGTCTTGATATAAACACCTGACACATTAATTACTTACATATGTCAGTATAAACTAAGAATTGTATAGTGTAGAAAGGCAATTCATCCAGTAGACCGGTTTCGTCCTTATTGGGAACTCATCAAGTACTGGCCAGAATTTGCCGCGGACAGGATACGAACCTGGGCACGTCTGCTTCGGAATCTGGTGCTCTAACCACTGAGCTATCCTACACTATACAATTCTTAGTTTATACTGACATATGTAAGTAATTAATGGGTCAGGTGTTTATATCAAGACCGCAACCTTGATTATAATATTTGTTATCACCACCCGCGCAACCAATGTTCGTTTAATTATATAAATGTTCATTTCAATACCATTTTCCCATGTAATGGTGGTGTCTGTTCAGTAATGACAGATTGGGCATGGTTAGTTGGAACTTTGGGTCTAAATGGATGCCATATGAGCTCCACCTAAAGGAAAAATTGACTAACCAAGTTACATTAGTTAGTATATAAACTGAAAAATTGTGTGTAGTGTAGTGTGCGGCAGGATGCTCAGTGGTTAGAGCACCAGATTCCGAAGCAGACAGTGCCCAGGTTCGTATCCTGTCCGCGGCAAATTCTGGCCAGTACGTGATGAGTTCCCAATAAGGACGAAACCGGTCTACTGGATGAATTGCCTTTTTCTACACTATACAATTCTTAGTTTATACTGACAAATGTATGTACTAATGGGTCAGGTGTTTATATCAAGACCGCAACCTTGATTATAATAATTGTTATCACCACCCGCGCAACCAATGTTCGTTTAATTATATAAATGTTCATTTCAATACCATTTTCCCATGTAATGTGGTGTCTGTTCAGTAATGACAGATTGGGCATGGTTAGTTGGAACTTTGGGTCTAAATGGATGCCATATGAGCTCCACCTAAAGGAAAAATTGACTAACCAAGTTACATTAGTTAGTATATAACTGAAAATTGTGTGTAGTGTAGTGTGCGGCAGGATAGCTCAGTGGTTAGAGCACCAGATTCCGAAGCAGACGTGCCCAGGTTCGTAGTCCTGTCCGCGGCAAATTCTGGCCAGTACTTGATGAGTTCCCAATAAGGACGAAACCGGTCTACTGGATGAATTGCCTTTTCTACACTATACAATTCTTAGTTTATACTGACATATGTAAGTAATTAATGGGTCAGGTGTTTATATCAAGACCGCAACCTTGATTATAACATGTATATATTAGTTGTTGCAACACCTAATACATACTTGCATATATATTAGTTCTCCGCAAAAAAACAGTATTTAACTGTTATATATTGAATTGAATGATGTCATGCTTACCGCGAAATGTGATAACTGATATCGATCCCGGCCAGAGTGTATGGATTTACTCGAGTAACAGGTGTTCAGAACTTATTGTAATTATCAATTTCGTTGAACTATAGGATAAATTGAAATTCCATCATGTTGGTACCATGTACCGACTTCGGAAACTATAGTGTTAGTATCCGGTACTCATCGATTTAATAAAGGTATCAGTTACTAACACAATAGCCATAGTGTTAGTATCCTTTACAGACTCGGTATATATATTTTATAGTGTGAGTTAGCATTGAAGTCTCATTGTCGAGACTATACGATGTCAAGTACAGTTTGTGCAGCCCTACTAGCTAGAAGTGCCGCTGATGTGTTCTGACGATGAACGTGGACGGTGGACTCGCGTAAGCAGCTTAAGTTTGCACTTAGAGAGGTTCAATTAAAGTAGATTGAGGCTTATCTAGAGTCCGTTACCTGATTTAATGACGTGAGAATACATTGGTTTATGTGGCTATACTAAAGAATTTTCTAGATTAATTTAGTTGGTTTTGGATATCGATGATACGGTAAGTACATCAACTTTTTGATAGTGTAACCTGGCGAGCAGGATGTCATATTAGATTTCTCAAACAGTGTGCAAATCGACATGCAAAATAATATATAAAAATTAACATTGGTTGCGCGGGTAGTGATAGCAATAATTTAAATCTATGTTGCTACCTTGATATAAACGCCTGTCCTATTAAGTACATACATTTGCCAGTTTAAACTAAGAATTGTATAACTTTGAAAAGGCATTTCAAACAGTAGAACGCTTTCGTCCTTATTGAGAACTCTTCATGTACTGTGAAGAATTTAGTCGCAAACGGGGCTCGAATCTGAACACATCAGCTGCGGAATCTGTTGGTCTAACCACTAGGTCACTCTGCCGCATACCACACACAATTTTCAGTTTTGTACCAACTAATGTTTCTGAATTAGACTTTCCTTTCTTTGGTGCCTATATTGTGTACATTTAAACCTTAAGTTCCTACTAACATCCCCATTGCTGTTATTGTAGAATAGACACTGTGCTACCTGGATACGTCTCCTTCGGAATCTGCTTTTCTCACCACTAAGCCACTCTGCGGCATACCACACACAATTTTCAGTTTTGTACCAACTAATGTTTCTGAATTAGACTATCCTTTCTGTGGTGCCTATATTGTGTACATTTAAACCTTAAGTTCCAACTAACCTCTTCGTAGACACTGCGCTACCTAGGTACGTGCTACTAAATTTCACATTAATATAATTTAACGAACAATTATTTAAACCAAAGTTGCGATCTTGATATAATCACCTGACCTATTATGTAAATACATTCGTCAGTATGAAGTAACCACTGCATAATGTAGAAAAGGCAATTCATCCAGTAGACCAGTTTCGTCTTTATTGAGAACTCTTCACGTACTGTGCGGAATTTAGCTGCATAAAGGTTCGAATCTGAGCATGTCTGACTCGCAGTCTGTCATTATAACTCTTTACATCCCTCCGCACTTTAGGAACATTTTTTATTTGTGTATTAACTAACGTTTTTTGGTAAGCCTTTCGCTCAGACTGAGCTGATATGAAATGATACTCAATTGAAGATTAATACAATTAAACGATCAGTGTTTACGCGGGCCCAATCACGACAAAATTACGGACAATATTTACGGTCTAATCATCGCTAGTCAATGTTCCCGTCGTACTCTGATGATGAGCATGCAAGATCGAAACGCAACAGTACGTGTTTCGCTTTGTTGTGCAACTGGTTAAATACAATGGGATTGGTGTTTACTCCAAGTTTGCTAACTCGGTTAAAGGATTACCCGATTTTATAGGTATTACAATGTCATAAATAATAAAAATAGACCACTCTACGCAACAAATCAGTACACACAAGAATAATGTTATTTAATCTATTAACACACTGTTCAAATTAATGTACAGAAAAGCACACATGCAAAATTTCTGACTGTAATTAAAGATACATATGTCGATTATCAAAAACTTCCATTTTTAGTTAATAGCCTTTGTCCACCTACAGCAATGAAAAGGAGAAATATTTTAGTATCGGTGAAAGGGGACTTAAATGTCAAGTCCACTTAAATCTTCGAAGTCTAACTTTTGTGAATGTGCCATTATGACTTTTGCGCGCACTGGTCTGAAAGCGCCATAAGAATATAATTGTGCTTCAAGTTATTAAGGCATTCGGGCCCTACAATGAGGTGTAATAAAAGTTTCCTATCGCGACAACGCGTAGCAACAAACCAGAAATCATTTTTCGCAAACAGACGATGATAAAGCACTGAATGACTTTTAATTTTACTTTCTACGTATTACGTGGTCCAGACAGGCCAAAAAAAATAATTACATGCACATCAGGTGTTGCGCACCTAGTAACAAGTTAATTCAAATATGAATACAAGGATAAACCAAACGCAATACAAACAGAAAGTATAATCTCCTGTAAATTTGTTGCATGTTTACTGGCGACTCATCAGTGGGATCGGGTATTACGCCCTTTACGCACTATGTATTTGGGTGATCTATGTCGGAAAATACCATAGGACAGTACCATCTCCTATACGACTGTGGAAACCTGCAATAGCGAAGCTAACTTCATATAAAGTCTTCGAGAAAGCGACTTCAAAGCTAACTGTCTCTCTATATATAATATATGTACACAGTCTGTAAAGGGTACCAACACTATGGCTATTGTGTCTGTACCCGATACCAACATTATAATAGCAAAAAGTTACATGGTATTAACGCTATGGCTGCCGAGTCGGTATATGGTTCCAACAGGATGGATTTCAATGTATGATAAATTTCACAAAAATAGAGACGAACAACTATTCCTGAACACCCGTTACTCCAACAAATCCCAGGAATAATTGAAGCATAAGTAGAACGCAGTCACCTGGGCAAAAATTGTTAGGGCTGTAGTTTAAAAATTGCTCAAATGCTACCTAAGTGCCAAGTTAGAGTCTCTTTGTCAGATATATTTTTTACTCCGAATCTATGCCGATGCAGTATGCAAGATGATAGAATATGGTTGCTACGGTATGAAAAATTTGATATTTTCGCTCGGTATGATTTTGGCCAATGCAAATTGATCGTCAGAAGGCGATTATCAGAATTCATGTAGACGAGCCGACTAGTTATATCCGGCAGCTGTTGGTTATGTTATCCCCGTCGCTGTGGCCATGTCCGAGAGCGCCACTTACACATTCTGTTGGTTAGGCTACTGATAATATTCTGGTAGATGGCCGCACCGCAAAAAATGTATACTGATAACAACGTAACTATAAAAAACAATATTCGTAATTATTATAATCATGGATGCGATCTTGATAAAAGCACCTGACCCATACATATGTCAGTATAAACTAAGAATTGTATAGTGTAGAAAAGGCAATTCATCCAGTAGACCGGTCTCATCCTTATTGGGAACTCATCATGTACTGGCCAGAATTTGCCGCGGACAGGGCTTGAACCTGGGCACGTCTGCTTCAGAATCTGGTGCTCGAACTACTCAGCCATCCTGCTGCACATCACAAACACTTTTCAGTTATATACTAACTAATGTACCACGGTTATTCTATTTTTTTAAAGTGGAGTTCATATGGCATCCATCAAGACCCAAAGTTCTAACTAACCATCTCCAATCTATCATTATTGAGCAGACACCACACGACATGGTGAAGTTGTATAGAAATGAACATTTATATAATCAAACGAACATTGGTTTGCGATCAGTTATAGATGACAGAGTCGCAATTAGGACTGTTTTGAAACGTGCATGTCGACATGGACCACACCTAAAGCCGTTGTAGGTTACTCCTAAATTTGCTGAAACTCCTATAAATAGTAATCCTCCAATAGATTTAGGCAGATTCAACCACAAATATACAGTTTTTCAAAAGTTGAATGTAACTTTGCCGTTATGCACAAATCAGGTATTATGGGCTTTCGCAGAATAAGGCATTCGTTCATTGAAACGCCTAGGCAAAACGGCGCAATAAATTCCTCTTAGCTCGGGCTATATTAATACTCGTCGAGCAATTAAATGCGAATATTTGCGCATTATAAACGTTGATCTTGAAATCATTTGTACCCGAAAGGTTGATGAGGTAGGAAAAACCTTTTAATCTAGAAACAGCCGTTATTTGCTTCAACATATTCGCGCAACTAATGATTGTAACTATTGTATAATAGCCGACAAAAAGTATCGTCTTGCTTGGTGGGTACCTACAGCATTTCCGATCTCCAAACGTATGTCGTAATCAATAATATGATGAACTAATCTCGACACACCCTCATAATTAGAAATACCGTATGCAAAATATTCTCTTCAACACCGCGAATCTGCTGGTCCCGACAATCTGATCCGAGGAGCGTTGATTAAGAGTTTCGAGGCAGAAGGAAGAAGATGGCCATGCCTGTTGCTTGAAGGCAATACTCCATTATTCCTATGTTCATAAATGGCAATCGCAATTCGAGGGACAGCCGTCGTGTTATACATAGGAATCCAGGCAAATATGAGAAATTTGCCTCAAATAACCAACGACGTCTCAGCACTTCGCACGAATCAATTGCCCAAAAAGGCAAGCTGATTTCCGGCCAGGACGAAGTTGTACTGATAGTATGTTTTCGCTAAGGCAGGTACTTCTGCAGCGATATGTATGGCGCCGACTCAATAACGGATGCATTTAACTCAGTGGCGTATAATGTTATATTCTCTAATACTTCTACAAAATGTGTAAAATATTATACCTGCTCTCTACAAAAGCATATTCAGTAGTACTAGGATGTTTAATGAATTATCACATAATTTTACTAGTAGAATGCTTATTTTTTTCAATTCTGATCTATTTTATAATAGATGACATTATGTGCTAGATTCGTGTATGCAATAAATATGCAAGAGTCTTATTTCTCACGGGCGCTAGTTTAATCGAACTAGACTATGTACACGATAAGGTGTCATTATTCAAAAGCCGAACTACATCCAATACCACCGTGAATAGACTACCAGTCGCCAATTCGTTTGTTGGTATGCATTTCACAACCACTAAATAAAAGATACCACTACCAAATCACTTATCATTCACTTCAACTCTGCGCCTTCACGGTGAAGATCAGGATGTATTTGACAACTACACATGTCCCTGTATCTGTATCATCAGCTCAGACAATATGCTTTACCAGGTGAATATGAGAAGCCCAAACGATGGAGTACTAATTTGCCATCAGCATTTATGGAGAAACAAGTATATCTCATTTTGTAACAATAGCCTCGCTCATAGAGCATCTGCAGGTGTAGTCTTTTTATTAACTAGTGAAAGTTGGCCCGCTAAAATCCCTGATAATTGACACTTGCAGACATTCGAACAAAGTTGTTTGACAAACCGTCGCAATAAAGATTACTAATGAGGCATAAGCAACAATGACACCCGAAGACGTATTTTTACGTGGGCCGGCAATGAATTTCATTATAAAAACAATTAGAGTTCTGTCAATTGCGCATGCTAGAACATGTTTTAACGCTAGTATGTATTACGTTTTGCGAACCTAGTAACAAATTAGTTCAGTTGTGATCAGAAAGATAAACCAAAGGCAGCATGAACGGAAATTATAATCTCATGCACATTCGTTTCGTGCTTACTGGCGACTCATCAGTAGGAGCCGGTATTACGCCCTTTAACCACTATATATTTGGCAGAAGAATGTGGAATAATAGGACGGTACAATCTCCTAGACGAATGTGTAAACCTGCAATAGTGAAGCTAATTTGTTACTACGTTCGCAACACCTAATACATACTTGCATATATAATAGTTCTTCGCAACAAACAGCATTAACTGTAATATATTGAATTGAATGATGTCATGCTTACCGCGAAATGTGATAACTGATATCGATGAAGGCCAGAGTGTAGGGTTTAACTGGAGTAACAGGTGTTCGGAAATTGTTGTAATTCTCAATTTGGGTGAACTTTAGTATAAATTTATATCCCTCAGGTTGGTATCATGTACCGACTCGGAAACCATAGTGTTAGTATCCGGTACTCATCGATTTCAAAATAGTATCAGTTTCAAACACAATAGCCATAGTGTTAGTATCCTTTACAGACTCGGTATATATATTATATAGTGTGAGTTAGCATTGAAGTCACATTGTCGTTGACTTTAGATTATGTTAGCTTCACTATTACAGGTTTACACATTCGTCTAGGAGATTGTACCGTCCTATTATTCCACATTCTTCTACCAAACATATAGTGGTTAAAGGGAGTAATACCGGCTCCTACTGATGAGTCGCCAGTAAGCACGAAACGAATGTGCATGAGATTATACTTTCCGTTCATGCTGCTTTTGGTTTATCCTTCTGGTCACAACTGAACTAATTTGTTACTAGGTTCGCAAATCCTAATACATACTTGCATATATATTAGTTCTTCGCAACAAACAGTATTTAAATGTTTTAACGCTGTCTTCCAGTCGATTTCCGCGTGGAGCACTAAAATCTGATCCAGCGCCGGGTTGGGGTAAGAAATGAAGTCGCTCAGTGGTTAGAACACAGATGCAGAAGCAGACATGCCCAGTTTCTAGCCCTGTCCGCGGCACATTCTGGGGAGAAATTGATGAGTTCCTAATAAAGACACAACCAGTCTGCTGCATGAGATAGGGGGTAATATCATGATCACAACCTTGATTTAAATATTACCTATCACCGCCCGTTAAACCAATTTTAAGAAACGAGGTAAATAGATTTTGATACGCCGAAAACGGTAAAGTGAATTTAAATCAAATTGGGCCCTATAAGACAAGTTCGACAACCCGAATCTCGTCCAAGTAGGCATCAGAGATATTCGTTGGAAACCCTGCGCAACATGGTATTGAATTGAACACTCTGGCAATCTTGATATTGATTTATGGTAAAGTCATTGTTTTTAAGTGTATTCTCTTAAAAGGAAAGAGTTAACTGCGAGTTTTATGCCGGCTATGATGCGATAGACTGAAAATCCCCAGGTAGCACAATTATTTAAATCAAGTTTGCGAGATTCAGGTAATCACCTATCCCATTGTATTTAACCAGTCGTCAAACGACATAACAAACCTACCGTCAGACACCCGTACTGACGCGTTTGTCATTGCATTGCCTTAAACCCATAATGATATTGTGCAGTGATCTAGGTTTAACAGATTACATTTCCATCTGGGCTAGATCCACAACTAAATAAATCATTCTTCTTCTACAACTTAAAAATCGATAGGTTAGTGATGAATGTAAAAGTTATCATAAATAATATGATTTTTATTGTTATATTTTTTCATTTGATGGTTCTGCAGCAGTAAGGCGTCAGTTATTATAGCTCAGATATTGCCGTGTGTGATAATAATGATGACGGTGATGCGGACGATATTGACTTGTATGATGAGGATGATAATGATGATTTTGATGAGTATCATGCTGATAATAATAACGACGATGATGATGATAATGATAATGACGATGATGATAACGTTGATTAGGAGGATGATAATGATAATGATAATGATAGTGTTAGTACCCTTTACAGGCTCGGTATATACATAAACCAAAGTCAGCATGAAAAGAAGTTACAATCTCATGCACACTTACATTTTGTGCTTACACGCGACTCATCAGTAGGAGCCCGTATTACGTCCTATATCCACTATATATTCGTTCAAGGAATGTGGGAAATTTAGACGATACAATCTCATATACGAATGTGTATACGGCCAGTAATGGAACTATTTAGCAATCATTGATTGCGCAGGTGGTCGTAACAATTCTTTAAATCAAGTTTGCGAGTAAATACCAACCCCGTTGTATTTAACAAGTAGTCGAACAACATAGCCGAATTACCGTCAGTTGGTGTTCGACAACTTGTTAAATACAACGGGGTTGGTATTTACTCGCAAACTTGATTTAAAGAATTGTTACGACCACCTGCGCAATCAATGATTGCTAAATAGTTCCATTACTGGCCGTATACATATTCGTATAAGAGATTGTACAGTCCAATTGCTCACATTCCTTGACCAAAAATGTAATGAATTTAGTGCGTAATATGGGCTCCTACTGATGAGTCGCGTGTAAGCACAAAATGCATGTGTGCATGTGCTTATACCTTCTTTTCATGCTGTCTTTGGTTTACCCTTCTGGTTATATTTAAGCTAATTTGTTACTGGGTGCGAAACACATAAAACACAATGGCTTATATATTGGTTCTTCATAACAAACAGTATTTATAAAAATACTCTACTTTTGTAATTGGAAAGCTCGTACGGGGTTGACATCTCTTTTAGCTTGACCACCTAGTTTTAATGCTATTTACGATATCAATCAAGCTCTAATTGTGCTCTGTTTGAAGGCCGGCATCCGTGTAAATATAAAATTAATGAATTTAAAAATTATAATTTAATTTGGATAGTCATTTGAGTAAGTTTATAATTTATAAAATGTTCCGCACTCACGCTGTCACTGTATTTTAAATGCTAAACCAAAACTAAGCCAACCTTTTGCGAGCAACATGTAGATTATGTATACATAAACACTATATATATATATATATATATATATATAATAAAATATTGTCTGCTACAGAATTCTGGAATGTTGTTGAAGAGTTCTCACTAATGACGAAACCAGCCTACTGGATGAATTTACTTCTCTAAATTGTACAATACTTAGTTTATACTGGCATATGTATACATTATATGATTTTTGTTTATATAAAGCTGACAACCCTGATTTAAATAAATAAAATATAAAATATTTCTAAAATTGAACTCAGAAACCAGGTTTCATATGAAATATTACTTAGCTATGAAAAAAATTTTCAAGTCAGAGTCTCTTTAATACCTAATAGCCAACTCTTTCTGTTCTTTTCCTAAACATCTGTCTGATCTAATGCAATTTACTGCCCGTTTGTAATGCAATGCTTGTGCAATCTTTAACAATGCCTTATTACAATCAGTTGCTAAGGCATAATTTGAAGCAACACTTCGTACACATAAGAGTTCGTGGTCAGTGTACGTTATAGTTCGCATCTCACATGTGTTTATTTTCGTGAGTGAAACTGAATACTGTACTATTGCGCAAATCAACAAATTTAGTATCGAAGTGCCCTTGAAAACATGAAAAAAACAATGCGTGCCATCATTTGGACAGAAGTGTTCAAACACACACACACACATCAATTCACACACGGTCACTACCACTATAATGCGGAGAGATAAAAAAAATCTGTCAAAAGTGAATATGTACAATCGAAATCCAATAACAATAGAAGAAATGAGGTATGCCTCAGATACTACACATTAAAACATGAACTATTGCAATACAAGATGGCTAGATAAATAGAGAATATTATCACACTTTGCTTAAACGAATATAAACTGGCTAAGAGTTTGACAATAACTAGAAAATGGTGTAATATTTCTAGAAATGGACAAAAATAAACAAATTGCTTTAATTATTCATTTACAAACGATAGTTATGACTTATATTTTTAAAAAAATTAATTCGTTCAAAGATGGAATTTCGATTCAACAAAAGGCATGCAGTGACTACACAGGCTGTAATATCTACTATTTAAACTAAGTTTGCCGATGATATAAGCACGAATTCCATATTATCTAACATTTTTAAAAAATAGAAAATACCACAATCAAATGTATTTTTGCTTTTGTTAACTATATATATATATATATATATATATATATATATATATATATATATATATATATATATATATATATATATATATATATAATGGAATTAGCTTACAATCATTGATTGCGCGGGTGGTGCTAACAATTCTTTAAATCAAGTTTGCGAGCTTGAAATAAGCACCAATCCCATTGTATTTAACCATTCATCGAACAACATAGAAAAAAACATAGAGACTGGTAGTAGTTTTGCTGTTGTTCGATGACTGGTTAAATAGAATGGGATTTTTGGTTACTTGAAGCTCGCAAAATTGATTTAAAGAATGGAATTAATTGTTATCTAAAATATGCAAGCTTGACTTAAATGACGTGCATTATCGTCCACATAAATAATTACGTAACATAGTCCTAAATATGGAAATAGTATTCAACGCGAGAAATTTTCTGAAAGACCAGCAATATAGTCTGTACATTACAAATAAATAAAATATTTTGATGGTTTATTTCGCTGTTGGTAATAAGTGCAGTTTTAATCACAGTTCTTGAATTTAACTTACTTTTTATCCAATATTTCTTTAGCAAATAATGTAATTTATGGTAATTAGTATTAGTGTAGCCAAATCTGCTACATTCACAAACTGAGATCTAGATTTCGTTCACGGGTGGTTCCAATTGTGGTTATACCAAAAAGACAGACTTAACCAGGGCTTTCCATTGAACCTGTTTTCCTCTAGAGCCCCCGCCTGATAACTCCAATTAAAATATCTCTTATAAAAAATGAGGACATAATGTGGTATTTTCAAGTGACCAATATTGCGAATAGTAGAATCCGACCCCGAGATGGTTGGTATACCCTTCCTGTGGTACCAGCCAACTCGGTAGCCTGGCGTGTAAGAGGCGTAATTAACCTTCTCAAACAGTTATATAATTAAACGAACATAGATTGCGCGGGCGGTGATAATAATCATTATAATCATTGTCTTTAACTAACAAAATTGATGTTTCATTATAGGATTTCAAGGAGAGGAAACATCAAAGTGCGACTGACAATAACTGGTCAGATCAACATTTTGTTATTGCATAATATCTTCTCACATTTAGCTGTCTGTTACATAAATCAAACCTTGCGAAAACATTAAATTGCAAAGTTGTTCACGAGTCGCCGCAGTAAAAAATAAGATAGGGTTATCTTGAAGTTCTTGGACTTGGTGCATAGTGAATTAGATAAGGGATCTCAGATTGGTTCGCATAATATTCCAAAGTAAGCTGCAACGAGACTAATGAGCATGAAAATTTTGGCAGAAGCCAACTGTCTTGTGCGAAAAGAGATCTTGTGTAGGATTTGATGACGATTAGGTGCATGGCAGGGACAAGTCCGACGTTAGTCTTCGGATCAAAATAGCCTATAACGAAAATATTCGAGACTCTTAGCTCAGACTTTATGGAATGGATAAATTTGCACAAAAATAACGGCTTCCATACGTTCTTCTTCCATTTCTGTGCTCACCGCAGCAACGCCAACCTCTCTAGGTCAATATGGAAGCAATACTACGTTTCTTTTTCGTTTATAAGAGGTAAATGAAAAAGATTCCGAAATATCATTACTAGGACTAGCAATATTACTATGTTGGTGATTATGCTATAACACGGCACAGTGTCGCAAGACGCTAATAGGCTTAAAATAGCAACGAGGCTGGAACGCAGATATTGGTGACACAACTCAAGAGCGTGACGGAGGCCTCTAGTTAGATACACGCATCTCCTTCCTGGTAAAACCATGTATTGACAATATGGCGCATGTCAGACTGTAATCGATGTGCAAATTTTACACTTTTAATTTACCCCGTCACAAGTTCAAGGTAAATATGATAGGTAGAACTGTGTTGGTAAGTTTGTGATAAACAAAAATTCTGTTACCTTATATATATATATATATATATATATTGTGGTTTTGTCCTCTATAGCCAGTTTTACATCCCGTTCTGACAATGACCTACGTAGTTCAAACAAATTGTGACTGGCGGTTTTTTTACTATGCTGTGCAACTTGTTAGATTCAATGGGATTGTTCGCAAAACTAATCTAATGCGCGTTATTTCCGCAGCTCCGCATTTGGTGATTGTTTAATTGTGTTAGTACATTTCTTTAAATCAAGTTTGCGAGCTTGAAGTAAAAATCAATCCCATTTTATTTAACCAGTCGTCGAACAACATAACAAAACTACCGCCAACCACAACGCACTGACGCGTTTCGACCTTCCATGATCATCATCAGAGTAGGACGGCAAACTGACTGTCGAGGATCAAACCGCATTGAATATATATGGAAATCAAATTTAGATATGCAGCTCTCATCTCTAGCAGTCTCGCATACATTGAACTTGACTGGAAATGTCGGCTGCACAATTTATATGCAGTCACGAACATTAACTGTTTGTAGCTTTCGCCACATATACATATATAGGCAATACAATATAACAATAATTGTTTGCGCGGGTGGTGGTAACAATTCTTTAAATCAAGTTTGCGAGCTTGAAGTAAACACCAATCGCGTTGTATTTAACCAGTCGTCGAACAACATAACAAAACTACCGCCAGCCGCAACGCACTGACGCGTTTCGACCTTCCTTGATCATCATCAGAGTACGACGGCAAACTGACTATCGAGGATCAAACCGCATTGAATATATATGGAAATCAAATGTAGATATGCGGCTCTCACCTCTAGCAGTCTCGCATACATTGGTACATGTTACCAGCGGCGAATATGCTATACAAAACGACAGGCAATAATGCAGCGATGGTAAAACTAGCGGAAATGCGCTTACCCAGGCTTTCCAACCTCCCATGGTCGTCATTAGAATAGGACTGTAACTGATTAACGAGCATCAAACCCGAATGCGTTTATTACGCATTGAAAGCTTTGAAAGAGCTCTTCACCGGAGTTTAGCCAAAATCACAACTGTTTAGTTAAACAGCTTAAGTAAATATGTAAATTTGCAAACACTAAAATTGCATGGAGGTTGTCCGGGGTGCAGTTCACGAAAGTTTAATGCTTGTAAACTTCCAGATATACGAAGCATAATTCAGCTTCATGCTTGCTTGATTTCCGTTAGGCAGTCTGACGTTGTTCTCTAGTAATGACCAGTAAATCTCTTTACTCAAAAATACTTGTAACCGATGGTATTTTCGCCAAATGATACACAATTATTGCACGGCCGAGGCTCTGCCAGATTTAGTCCAAGTTATGCAAACTATGCGTCAAAATTACTTGAACATTTGCTTGACGCTTTAGTTCATCATAACGAATATCTACCCACATAATCATGTAGTTTTCACTATATATATATATATATATATATATATATATATCATATCACAATCATTGATTGGTGAGGGTGGTGTAATTTTTAAGAAAATCTATTAAACTATTACCGATTGCGCGGTGGAGGCGACAATTATATAAATAATGTTTACGAAACATGAAGCAAACACCAACCCCATTGTATTAACCAGACACTGAACAGCATATCAAAACTACCGTCAGTTACACATGCTGACGTTAGTTTGACCTTCCATGTTCATTATCAGAGTACGAAGACAAATTAACTACTGAGGATTAAATATAATATATATATATATAGTATATATATATATATATATATATATATATATATATATATATTTATATGGAGGAAAAATTAGATATGCGGCTCTCACTTCTAATAGTCTCGTATAAATTGCACTTATTATAATCAAGGTTGAAGTCTTGATATAAGCACCTGATCCATTAATTACTTACATATGTCCGTATAAACAAAGATTTCTATAGTAAGTTATGGGCCAGGTGCTTATTTCAAGACCGCAACATTGATTATAATAATTGTTATCACCGCTCACGCAACCAATGTTCGTGGTTGTAACAATGCGAAAATGATTTAAATCAATTCTTTAAATCAATTTTGCGAGCTTGATGTAAACACCAATCCAAATGTATTTATCCAGTTGTCAAACGAAATAACGACTAGCGGTAGTTTTATTTTGTTGTTTGACGTCTGGTTAAATAAAATGGGATTGGTGTTTACATCAAGCTCGCAAACTTGATTTAAAGAATTGATTTAAATCATTTTACCACCACACGCGCAATCATTGTGTGTTTAATTGAAGCAGGATGTCGTTCATCATGAAGAGGAGGTCACCGTCTGATGAAAGTTTCTAGAAATTCTTCAACGACACTTGGCAGTCAAACGAGATAAGTCAACAGAATGAAAATGTTATAAAGACTAATTTAAACGCAATGAAATCACATTCATCCATTGAACGATCATTGGTTGCGCAGGCGGTGATATAAATTAATTCAATCTAGGTTTCAACAATGATTTAAACACAAATGCCATTAAGTTTTCATTCGCCAATATAAATCCTGGAACGTAGAAATAATTCATTCAATATAACAATTATTTAAATCAATTTTGCGAGCTTGAAGTAAACAACAATCCCATTGGATTTAAAACAGTCGTCGAACCACATAACAAAACTACCGCCAGCCACAACGCACAGACGCGTTTCGACCTTCCATGATCATCATCAGAGTAAGAAGACAAACTGACTATCGAGGATCAGACCGCATTGAATATATATGGAAATCAAAGTTAGATGAGGCTCTCACCTCTACCAGTCTCCCATACATTGAACTTGACGCGATATGTCGGCTGAAAAATTTCTATGCAGTCACGAAAATTAGCTGTTTGCAGTTTTCGCCTCACAAAAATATATGGACAACACAATTAAACAATAATTGATTGCGCGGATGGTGGTAACAATTCTTTAAATCAAGTTTGCGAGCTTGAAGTAAACACCAATCCCATTGTATTTAACCAGTCGTCGAACAACATAACAAAACAACGGCCAGCCTCACTCACTGACGCGTTTCGGCCTTCTGTGGTCATCATCAGAAAACGAAGACAAACTGACTACCGAGGATTAAACCTCAAAAGCGTCAGAGCGTTGCGGCTGGCAGTAGTTTTGTTATGTTTTTGGACGACTGGTTAAATACAATGGGATTGGTGTTTACTTCAAGCTCGCAAACTTGATTTAAAGAATTGTTACCACCAACCGCGCAATCAATTATTGTTAAACTGTATCCATTATAACAGTTGGAGATATATATTCAATTGTGTATTCAGAGTTGCGCAACTAGTAACATTTTAGATCAAATAGGACAAGAAGGTTAAACAGAAGGCATAATTTCATCTGCACATTGGTGTCGTGCTAAATGGCCTCTCATTAGTAGGTGCCGGTATTACGCCTTATACTATATATTTGGGTGAGTAGTGTGGGGCAATTAGACAGTATAATTTCATATACGAATGTGTAAATCTACAGTAGTGAAGCTAACTTCATATTATGTCTTCGAAAATGCGACCTTAAATATAATTCGCTGCATTTAACGTAGACCGCACCTGTACAGGTTACCAAAACTATGGTTGCACCTCGTAACAAATTAGTTCAAATTTGACCAGAACGATAAATCATAGGCAGCATAAACGGAAAATATAATCTCGTGCACATTCGATTCGTGATTACTGGCGACTCATCAGTAGGAGCAGGTATTACGCCTTTACACACGATAAATTTGTTTGAGGAATGTGGGAAAAAGGACGGTACAAGTTCTTGTAAACTAAATTTTATTCCCAAACTTTAATGTATATTATTATAATCAAGGTTGCGGTCTTGATATAAACACCTGACCTATTACTTACATATTATTATAACTCAAGAATTGTAGCAGTGAAAAGGCACCATCCAGTACACTATACAATTCTTAGTTTATACTGACATATGTGGGGTACTGTCAGGTGTTTATATCACATCGCAACCTGATTATACAATTGTTGGCTACTCACCCGCGCAACCAATGTTCATGACTTAATGGCATTGTTTAGCAATACCAATAATACATATCGCTTAAATCACATAAAATCTCAATGGATCAACACAAATAACGAAATGGAACAAAAATACTGAACCAAAACACATGTTTAGATACCTGTTCAACACAACATCAGTGAAAAGATAATCATTGCATATTATTCTCTTACTTTAGGATCTCATTTCTGCAACGAAATAAAAAAACTTATATGTCGAACACATGAGCCATTAAGGACTAAGCCTGGATCTATGGAAGACCCATTGAAGGATGAATCGGCATTCAAAACAAAATCTGAGGCAAATAAACAAATATAGCGCTGGCTAAATGCATCGATTCGGAAGGAGTTTGGTGCCAGTTGCTCCTCTCCTTTACCTCACTAGACGCTTTAAATGCTGTGTCCACAGGAAAGAATAAAAGATAATTTATAAGAAAGACGATTGGCGTCAGTGCTTCATTTTTTTCAAAGTAGAACTCAAGCTATTGTACACATAGTGGATTTAAAACGTACTTTCCCTGCCTTTATAGTGTCGCTAAATCCGGCAGAGCATTTACCTGTTGGCTCGTGGAATTTTGCCTCTTGTCTCGTTGAATTCGCATTGTTAAAGACTTTATGATGTTAGCTTCACCATTGCAGGTTTACACATTTGTCTAGGAGATTGTACCATCATATTATCCCACATTCTTCACCCAAATATATTGTGGTTAAAGGGCGTAGTATCGGCTCCTACTGACGAGTCGCCAGTAAGCACGAAACGAATGTGCATGAGATTATACTTTCCGTTCATGCTACCTTTGGTTTATCCTTCTGGTCATATTTGAACTAATTTTTTACTTTGTGCGCAACATCTAATACATAGTTGCTTACATATTAGTTCTCCGCCACAAATGGTATCTAACGGTGTCACGTTGTTTGTGACCATAAAATAAAAAGTACGTTGAAAACTCCATAACGAATTTCCTTCTGGCCAAGAACGCGATAATTTTTCTTACCTTACGCGAATGTCTCAGCTGTTTATAGTGTAGGTTTTCTGCTACTCAGCGTTGTGGCTTAGGTTTCAATTTGCCTGAGAGTTACATATTCGTATTTAGAGTAAGCTTAATTCGGCGACGTTAGCCTGATTGTGTTTTAGGTGTTGTAGAAAAATTAGTTCAAATAGGACCAGAAGGATAAACCAAAGTCAGCATGAACATAAGGTATAATCTCATGTGCACATTTGTTTCGTGCTTACTGGCGACTCATCAATAAGAGCCGGTACTACGCCCTTTAACAACTATATATTTGGGTTGCAGCTGGCGGTAGTTTTGTTATGTTGTTCGATGACTGGTTAAATACAATGGGATTGGTGTTTACTTCAAGCACGCAAACTTGATTAAAATTATATATTTGGGTGTGTAATGTATGACGATTGGACGGCATCGCATAGAGTAACATGTGTTCAGATTTAATTGTAATTACCCATCCTGTTAAAACTTAGCATATCTTGAAATCCATTGTGTTGGTACCATGTGTAATCTCAAAAACAATAGATTTGGTACCATATACTGACTCGGCAACCATAGTGTTGGTACCACGTACCATAGTGTTTGTATCCTTTACAGGTACGGCACTTATTTTATATGAGTTGACATTCAAGTCGCATTGACGCAGAATTTATATGGTGTCAACTCCTCTACTGCTTGTATACGCATTCGTGTAATAATGTGTCCCGTCCAATTGTCCGTTCCTTGACAAAATATGTATTGATTATAGGGCGTAATACCGGCTCCTACTGGTGAGTCGCCAGTAAGCACAAAACGAATGTGCACGAGATTATACTTTCAGTTCATGTCGACTTTGGTTATGCTGGTCCGCCACTAAGACTAATTTTACTAGATGCGAAAATACTTAACATATATTATATATATATATATATACTATATATATATATATATATATATATATATATATATATATATATATATATATCTCTCTCTATATATAGCTCTCACAACGACAACATATAACTATTCTAAATTATCCTGATCTACGCTCTCATTTTAGTGAACACACTAACTCTCAATTTGTTTGATCATGGTAAGGATGCCGGTTTTGGAAGTTTCTAGACATGGCCTCTCGTCGTATGTACTGTTTAAGAGAACTTATTTTTTGTTGATTTCAAAAACAAACAATGAGGTCAAGACGGCGCGAGTGTCGACTCAGCATGAAATTATTTATGACAATGGTATGTTTCTCCCAAATTTTTACCTTCGTCTTAATCTGGCTTGGCGAACTGACTGTTCTAATTTCACCAACGGCATTTTTGCACAAAGTCTGACAATGTTAAGAAAGCAAATTAAATATTGACATGTCACTCAATACGACCACATTCTGACAAACAGTCAATGGTTTTATTCTCTTTTGTATAGAACATACCATGGGTTGTTCGACAGCTGATTAAATAAAAATGGGATTGGTGTTTACTTGACGTTCTGCGAAACATGATTTTAAAGAATAGCGAGCATTTGTGCATTCTGGTCACTACTATTGATTTAAATTTCTATTACAGGCGGCCGCAAATTTCACGTGTGGATTCGATGCATTAAAGCGAAAAGTATTGGGAGTAAGTTAGAGGAAAGCCTACGCTTCTATTAGGCTCTATGTCTAAAACATTCTGAATCTGAGAACAGCAAGCCTCGGCGTTCAACTTAACAATTAAGTTTGGGCAATAAATTATTGTATAATTAGTATTATATATATATATATATATATATATATATATATATATATATATATATATATATAAATGGCTTCTAAAAACGTTAATGTTCGTGACTGTTATATAAATGCAACAAACTTACCTGTCAAGTACAATGTATGCGGAACAACTTGAAGTGATACTTTTCTGCCATGCTGCGGCAGCTCCTTTTGGAGGATAAGCCGGCTCCATTCTTTCTTGGGAATTTGGTACAAGTGAGCCCCCTCACCACTCGGCTTTTACTAGATCGAGGGACGCACCTCTAGCCTTTGCACGTCCCAGCGCAGTCACAAGGCGGCAATGCGTTGTATGGTTACCGGTGGCATTGTGAGAGCTCATTCCATTCAGGAGATTACAGATTTTGTCAGGAGTCCCATGTAATCCGTTGGCTGTTGTGTCCTCTGGCGCGGAACACGCCGCGTCATGGTGCCGTCGTCAGTATTTATGAGTTCCGATTGCCGGTCGAAATCACGCCCTGGTGACACCACCACTATAGCCCCGTTAACCGTTATACGATCTGGCCATCGAAACATGGTTGACTTTTTCGTCGTACCCGTTGAAGGGGATGGTCGCATATCTAATTGTTTTATGCATTCATTGTGGTTTCATTCCCGATAATCAATTTGTCGCCGTACTCTGATGATGGTCATTGAAGGTCGAAACACGTCAGTATGTGTGACTGACGGTAGTTGTGTTATTCTGTTCGACAAATGGTTAAATACAATTGAATTTGTGCTTAATTCGAGCTTGCAAACTTGATTTAAAGAATTGTTACCACCAGCCGTGCAATCAATGATTTTTTAATTGTCTCAAGATTGAACGTCTGTTTTCAATCTCTCTTTGCACCAAAGCAATTGAGCACGTGTCCACTGCAGCGACACTAAAAGGCAATCGAACACGGCTCTTCAGCCTTGCCAGTCACAACGGACAATTAGCTCTATTGGACAAACATTCACTGTGGATTAGATGAAGTAGCGAAACTTAACAGGCTCTTAGGATTCAATGCACATTACATATACTAGCAGTTATAATTCTGCGATTAATTTTAGCAGTTTAAATTGTCAAGCGCGAACCTCTACTTATTTCAAAAGGTGTGCTTGGTTATTAAGGGTAACTGAGACCAAAATCTCATATGGAGCCAAAAGCCCCGGATTCAACAGTATCTTTTGGAACATTTATTTTTCGAGGAAGAGGTTCAGAAAGTGCTTGATGGGCTTATCGCCGCCATATGAAGGATGGAATCCGTCTCAATTGAGTATTAGCGTGTATTTGTAATGCTCATCCTCAAAAATGGCGAAGCTAGAACTCTCGTCAGTTAAGATGTGCCAAACTGCTCAGTGCAATATCAAATGTGGTTATTCCCTTTCACATCGAAAATATTCTTCTGGATTGGATGAAACATAACAATCTAACTGAGAGTGGGTCGTGATCGGTAAATAAATACATAAACCAAATGCGTGCGTTGAATCGCACTGGCGATTTTTCTGCTCGATACAATTGCTTTCATTTCTGCAGCGCAGAGGGTGGTGTCCGAACCATAATTATTCGTTTACGGGAAGTCTGTTATGTTAATTCATAACATAGGATCTACACTGGTGTCCTTCATTCTAAGGATCTTTCATTTGCCCTCGGTTAACTACAATGGGGCTTTATTGCTCCAATTTGTCAAGTTAGCTCTCCATCACGTATTTCATGAAGCTCTTATAAACAAGGATAGTTTTTGTTGACTGGCTAATTGATGGAGACTACTCCGAGGATGCTCATCTGATGGTGGAAAACGAATACGAGCTCTGGACGCAGTTAACTTTGTCCCGAATGATTCAAATTGGAAACTGAAAATACTACTAAATGTTTATCAGAATGACAGTTCTCTTGTGATGCCTGACGGATCAGCTAGTGTCGAGTTGTGCGAACAACTTCGGAATCGCCCACCTACATGCCTGGACATCAATTTCAATGTATTCAAGTTCAGCATGCAGTAGATTGAATTTTACGCTGCTAACATATGACAGATAGACGATTAAAGCTGACACATGCCGGACAGCATTTTTAACGAAAGCACTCGTTCGGTTTAGTTTAGACCATTTTTGGCGAAACTTCAGAAGGTACTAATCAGAAGAAAGATTGACAAGCAGACCAGCTTTATCTGGTCGCTCTTAAATTTGCGGTCACCTGTCCGTCTTATTGAGCAATTCCTGTGATTACACACCCTGTTCGCTAGGCTAGAATGTTAGAAGCTTTAGGCCAGTTATGTCATGGCCTGCCTTATTTTTTGTAATTCAGACCACTTAATCGCAGTAAACTTTAATTTAATTTAACTAAGAGACAAATGAATGATCAAAAGGCCTCGAGAACCCTGCGTTAGAACGAGCCTTATCGGCGTGGGCCTCTACAGAAATCACTGTTCAAGAAGCATAGATCTCCGTTTACTTACTTATGATTTCATGTTCAATATGCATTAAAATCTCTGTCATGATCATTCGCTATTTAAAGTAGGTTTGCAAATTTGTGGAAACCACAAATCCCAATTTTATCTAGTCTAAAAATGTAACACCTATATTAAACACACAAATTTCAATTTAAACATATCACCTTTATTAGTAAACATTGCAGGTGAGCTCGTACCATAGACCGTCAACATGAAACAATTCATATAGGCCCATTCGGAAATAATCATCTTTCTTTTTGTCTCAAATCAAGGGAAATTTTTGTTTAGTTTACTAAAGGAGCCGAAATTTGCTATGCGCATTATTTTACATATTATATATATATATATATATATATATATATATATATATATATATATATATATATATATATATATCTCTCTAATATAATATAATCTATATATTATTTTGTGTATTATGGTGAGTCAAACACCATGGTAGTAGAAAGGTAGGGTCGCCTTAATGTCGCCCTGTTGTCCATGAAGTTAGATTATTCTAGCACGACCAATCATAACAGACATCAACATAATCGATTAATGCCTTATAATTGAGCTTCGACTTTGGTAAAATATTTATCCATTTAGTACCGGCGAGAATTCTTGTAACATTGCCGATTATACTGGCTAGAGCCCGTTGGTCTTCAGGCCAGAATTTTTTATGATCATGCGCCAAATCACTTCCAGGCGCTTGATCACGGCTTTAATCGTCTAGTGTTCGCCTTCTACCTCCGACCTAAATATTACTTAATCGTAATGTAATAACATAATTCTTGAATGATTGCTTAAATCTGTCGGTGTCAGTATTTGTACACTTTGTTATTGGAAACATGAATAATGTACTGGAAATTAGGTATCATATCGTTGCCAGTCAACCAAGATTAGATCGTGCCTCAATTCCAGTGGTTAGTACGAATGATGTGGAGTATTTCGCAGGAAATGGACGAATCCGCACACAGCCACCTCGAGCAAATCTATTCCCCATGAAAGTAAACTATGGATACTTCAAATGCAAGTCACAGGTCTTCAATAGGTGATAATAGAAGAGTAAATTGAAAACGCATCAGCAAGTCTATCTTCATGGAGATTATTATAGTCAAGGTTGCGGTCTTGATATAAACACCTGACCCATTAATTACTTACATATGTCAGTATAAACTAAGAATTGTATAGTGTAGAATAGGCAATTCATCCAGTAGACCGGTTTCGTCCTTATTGGGAACTCATCAAGTACGGGCCAGAATTTGCCGCGGACAGGATACGAACCTGGGCACGTCTGCTTCGGAATCTGGTGCTCTAACCACTGAGCTATCCTGCGCACACTACACTGCAATTTTCAGTTATATACTAACTAATGTAACTTGGTTAGTCAATTTTCCTTTAGGTGGAGCTCATATGGCATCCATTTAGACCCAAAGTTCCAACTAACCATGCCCAATCTGTCATTACTGAACAGACACCACATTACATGGGGAATGGTATTGAAATGAACATTTATATAATTAAACGAACATTGGTTGCGCGGGTGGTGATAACAATTATTATAATCAAGGTTGCGGTCTTGATATAAACACCTGACCCATTAATTACTTACATATGTCAGTATAAACTAAGAATTGTATAGTGTAGAAAAGGCAATTCATCCAGTAGACCGGTTTCGTCCTTATGGGAACTCATCAATGTACTGGCCAGAATTTGCCGCGGACAGGATACGAACCTGGGCACGTCTGCTTCGGAATCTGGTGCTCTAACCACTGAGCTATCCTGCTGCACACTACACTACACACAATTTTCAGTTATATACTAACTAATGTAACTTGGTTAGTCAATTTTTCCTTTAGGTGGAGCTCATATGGCATCCATTTAGACCCAAAGTTCCAACTAACCATGCCCAATCTGTCATTACTGAACAGACACCACATTACATGGGGAAATGGTATTGAAATGAACATTTATATAATTAAACGAACATTGGTTGCGCGGGTGGTGATAACAATTATTATAATCAAGGTTGCGGTCTTGATATAAACACCTGACCCATTAATTACTTACATACGCCATTATAAACTAAGAATTGTATAGGGTAGAAAAGGCAATTCATCCAGTAGACCGATTTCGTCCTTATTGGGAACCCATCATGTACTGGCCAGAATTTGCCGCGGACAGGGATCGAACCTGGGCACGTCTGCTTCAGAATCTACACTATTAAATTCTTAGTTTATACTGACATATGTAGGTAATTAATGGGTCAGGTGTTTATATCAAGACCGCAACCTTGATTATAATAATTGTTATCACCACCCGCGCAACAAATGTTCGTTCAATTATTTTTCTTTATCGAGATTGTCTCTGATTCGTGATTAGTTGAAATAGGATTGGTGCATTCTTATAGCCCACACACTTTAATTAATTTTGTTCTTCCTCTGCACAATTAATATTTACTACTCCTGCTGGATGACTATATTTTCACTAAATACACGATAGGGTGCGTTTCTATCTGGCTTTGAAAACAAGACCGGAGTATAAGGTTCTGCATAAGTCACAAACATTAATATTTACCATTATCAAGATTGCGATCTTGACATAAACAACTGATTGTTTATGTGCCAACATTTGTCAGTATAAACTAAGCATTGTTTAGTAAGTATGTATTAGGTGTTGCGAACCTAGTAACATCTGGTAGACCGGTTTTGTCCTTAATTGGGACCTCATCACGTACAGTCCAGAATTTGCCGCAGACAGGGCTCGAATCAGGGCACGTCTGCCTCAGCATCTTTTGCTTTAACTATTGAGCCATCCTGCAGCATAATATTTTTTAATCTCAAATTATGCGGTGTCTGACTCATCTACAATATCACGACGTCGGTAAATTTTTCAGACTCTCTACATGAAATGTCGCATAGTTAAAACTTTAAATAAAATTGACATTTAAACTGGTTTTTCACACATACTTATAGGCGATCACATCGTCCAACTGTCACACATTACTTAGCCGAAAATTTGGTGGGTTCGAATCCTAGCGCTAGCTCCCAATTAGCACAAAACGCATGTGCAAATGAGATTACAAGTTTTGTTCATGCTGAAGTTGCATATCATCCTGGTCCTATTTTAATTAATTGTTTACAACGCACGTGTTATATAATGCGATATTTTTGTGTAATTATAGTAAAATGTTGGTTTTAAGAAACTAACTTGTAGCACGTAAGCGTAAGATCGAATAGGCTACTGTCATGGATAGAATTTCGCCTGTGCAATTTCCTCGCAATTAAGAAAAATACTGTTCGACCAAATTCCCCTAAGTTAATTGATTAGGAACGTATATTTGACGAAGTTTGTGTGAACATTATTAAAAAAACCAGTTGCCCCTCATCTTCAGAAACCTTACATAGTTCGTACACGAATGCTGTTTTTGTACACAATTCAGGCTCGAACATAATAAATCGTCATGACTTCGTAACATCATAATTCGAAATTTTATGGACAGTTCATTCTTAGACAAACAGGCAACTCGTCTACAGATCATTTTTCTTTACCGAGCTACATGGTGACTAGGTACAAAATTAATTTATTCTTGGTCACAATATTAATATAAATATAAATTGAGTTCGAATAAACATTATTATAATTAATAAATATATTCTGTTATGCGTTCTACTAGACCAAATGGTCAGATTAATTTCAGCATATAGTTAATAATCATTTCGGATTTTATTTTATAGAAACGGCTAAATTGCAAGCTCAATTTGTAAATGTTCAGCGCCAAAAAGACTAATTACTAATAGCTACACACGAATGGCACATACCAAGTATAAATTTTTAGACGCACTTAATCTTCTACAAAAATAATGTCACATTTACTTAGAGAAATAATTAAGCAATAAATAAATAAATAAACATTCCTTAACATTAAATTAATCGAAGTTCAATAAATGGTATCAGATATAATTTTTAGTTCATTACAAATATTATTCAAATTCAAAATTTAAAAATACATCTGACCTTTTGGAATATTACAAAATTACATTTAAATTTAGTTAATTACCTGATGGTTAAACTTGCGTTGACATTCGTTCAAGTGGCATTTTGCGGCATGTTTATCCGATGACGGCAATGTTTACTAACTTTTGTTAATTTACAAGTTCATTCTCTCACCAACTGGTGGTGTGTTATTGACACATTAATGTCTACTGCGAATTCATATACTAGCGGCAGGCACGTAGACACGCTCGCAGTTTGTCTATTTAAAATCGTTTCTGGCATTCTGATTGGTCTATATTCAAATGCAATTGTTACTTATGCGTTGTCATTGATAGAGAAGAAATATGTGATAAACTGTCGAGAAGGTGCTCTATTTTAGATGCGAATAGACACAAAGACAGAAACGTATTCAATCAATGTATTTTTGAGAAGGTGTCAGACCTCCGATACTGAACTGTGGTGACTATTAATTATCGATCATTTTGGTCTATTTCCAACCACCATACATTTTCTAGATTGTCAAATTACCCAATTATACACTTGGGTGGCGTAGACGTTCATATTCTATTTTCCGAGTGACTCATGCTTAAAATTAATCCTGGTGATTTGGTTTATTTTATTTACGTTGGAAGTAATTATTCAAAATTGGCCTAACAAATAATTTTTTTTCTAAACGTCATTTAGTCCGTCCGTGAAATCTACGTTTCAACATTTTGTAAAATATCCATGGAAATGCGACCCACTATTGCATTGTCGACCACATTGAAATTTCAAAAGCTATCTGTGAATCTTCTCATTTGTGCACACCTTCGAACTCTGATCATTGGTCTTCTAATCCTGACGAGTTGGACAGCTGTATTGTGTTGGCAAATTGATGAACGAGAAGTAAGCTATGAAGTTAACGAGAACGCTCCAATCGGTCATATACTGGGCAATGTTGCCGTAGATGCAGAGTCTCGCCAACCATTTTATGGAGGTTACCAAATGCGACGGAATTCCCAGTTAGTCTCGTTTAGTCTAGGAGCACAAAGCAGTCTCTTCAAAGTGGATATAAAAACGAGTCAATTGTCCACTGTTGTTGCACTAGACGCTGAATGGCTATGTAGAGTCGCAAGAGCTCGTGAATCTGGTCTCCCAGATCCTCTACAATTTGTCTGTAAGAATAATAATATATGCGTTTATTTAAATTTATTTTGTTCACAATACACCTTTCTAATTTTAACCAATTTATGTTAGCATGGTTCAATCCCTCCGATGCAAATAGGATGAAATTGCAAAGAATATTTTATTTTCTTATCTGAATGTCAATGATTTTCATTGAACTTAAATAAAAGACATTTATCGGGTGTCACAACCGATAAATGTAGATATTTTTTAAATTTATAACATTCTTGGTGCAAAATCCACCATTAAATATTTTGTTGAGAATTTATAGTAGATTGAATAAAGTACATTTATAATTACCATAAAGTAAGTAATTTAAATAATGTTTTGTAAGGAAGTAACCAATGCAGCACATCTAACCCGAAATAATAAATATGCTTTTGAAGATTTTCTAAGCTAACTTCACGACAATACTACTGCCAACTTTTTTTGGAAATGGGAAAAAATTATTTCTCCACCAAATCGTTTTTGTGTGTATTTTCGTGATGGATTGCAAGTCTATATCAGTCAGTCTGATACCAATTCACATGAGCCACGTCAATTTGCAGTTTACAAATAAGGTTAGGTCGGTTGCGGATGGGCGCAAATCGCCATCACCTGCATATTGTCATAATAATGTAAACATGAATGGGCATATCTATCGATATATCCGAAAATCTAAGCCATAATCACTTTACCATCAACTGCCTACCTGATGAAACTACAAAGATCGTTGGCCGCAATAGACAGTCTCACTTTTATACTTAATGCCTTCAATTGGTTTAATTGTCTAGTCTGCGGATGACGTATATTTGGAAACAAAAAGCTTCAGTATGTGAATGATGGTTCGAATTATGAAATAATCAAAATTGGCAACAATAATGACATTTTTATTGACAAATTTCCACCTAATAACCCTTCGAACTAAGTCGTATTTTAAACTCCTGCTCATTGCGTGGGTAGCGATGTATATTTTTCAGTTTGCCGTCGTGCTCTGATAACGATCATTGGAGGTTGAAACGCGTGAGTACATGTGACTGACGGTAGTTTTGTTGTGTTGTTCGACGACTAGTTAAATAAAATAGGAATGGTGTTTACTTCAATTGTATTACCTATTCATATATGTGGCGAAAGCTCCAAAATGTTATTGTTCGTGACTGCGTAGAAATTGTTTATTCGGCATTTCCAGGAAAGAGCCGTGCTCTAATTATGTCTATGGAAGGTCGAAACGCGTCGGCACGCATGTCTTACAGTGGTTTTGTTAGTTTACGACTGATTAGATGAATATTTACCTGTGTTTAACTCTACTTCGCAAGTTTGAATTTACTAGTTGTTACCCCAACCCACGCAAGCACTGAATTTTTAATCTATTATCTAGTACACAATATGTGCATAGGCAAAGTTAATAATAGTATAGTTAAATTGTAAAACACAATGCCATATAAAATTACAAGTATCGAAAAACGAAGCATTTTTGAAATTGATACGGTCTTTTACTGATGCGCACTTATTTCAACTAACACCAGTATCAGTTGTATAGATGGAGCTATTGGAAACTTACAAACTCCACCATTTTTTTCATCAGCCTGCAAGTCATTTGTCGATTTGGCTACCATTGAAATGCTTCCCTATACAGAAGCAGCCACTGCTTTGTACACGATCTATTTAAGATATTTTATCTAATAGTCTTTTTGAAGCCTGTCTTAAAACGTAATTTATATATTTTTCTAGCTTTGTTAAGATCTGGGTATCTAATAAAATGACAGTTTTCTGATTCGCCTACCTAAGCACGGAAATTTTAACTACCAGATTGAGATTCGATTAGAAACTTCCACCTTATCCTCAAAAAGGCCCTATGCTATATGATTCGACATAATCACTCGAAACCTCAATTGAAAGGGTAGCCATACAATTTAACAATAATTGATTTCGCGGGTGGTGGTAACAATTATTTAAATTAAGTTTGCGACCTTGAAGTATACACAAATACCATTGTATTTAACCAGTCCTCCACCAACATAAAACTAACGCCAGCCGCAACGCACTGACGCGTTTCCACCTTTCATGATCATCACCAGAGTACAACGGCAAACTGACTATCGAGGATCAAACCGCATTAAATATATATATGGAAATCAAAGTTAGATATGCGGCTCTCACATCTAGTAGCCTCGCATACATTGAACTTGACTGGAAATATCGGGTACACAATTTCTACGCAGTCACGAACATTAGCTGTTTGTAGCTTTCGCCACACACACATACATGTAGACAATACAATTAAACAATAATTGATTGCGCGGGTGGTGGTAAAAATTCATTCAATCAAGTTTGCGAGCTTGAATTTAACACCGATCCCATTGTATTTAACCAGTCGTCGAACAGCATAACAAAACTACAACAGCCGCAACGCACTGACGCGTTTCGACCTTCCATGATCATCATCAGAGTACACCGGCAAACTGACTATGGAGGATCAAACCGCATTAAATATATATGGAAATCAAAGTTAGATATGCGGCTCTCGCCTCTAGCAGTCTCGCATATGTATGTGGCGAAAGCTGCAAACAGTTAATGTTCGTGACTGCATAGAAATTGTGCAGCCGACATTTCCAATCAAGTTCAATGTATGCAAGACTGCTAGACGTGAGAGCCGCTTATCTAAATTTGATTCCCATATATATTCAATGCGGTTTGATCCTCGATAGTCCGTTTGCCGTCGTAATCTGGTGATGATCATGGAAGCTCGAAACTCGTCATTGCGTTGCGGCTGGTGGTAGTTTTGTTATGTTGTGCAATGACTGTTTAAATACAATGGGTAGACATTCAATTTATAGAAAAAATGGCAATCCTGCGTATATCTTCGGGGTATTCTTTTATGCCAGATTTCTATGCGAAGAGGAAACGAATTCAACTAGTGAACATCTATCAATGTCATTCACCTTCATAGCAAAGCTTACTGTCGAGTTTGTAATCGTAACTTCATTTACCTAATCATTCAATCATTGCATTGATGGTGAAGTAAATGGTTTAAATCACAATTGCACACCAGAAAAATATGCGTTAAGCATGGCAAACCTGTCTACAGTTACACGTGATTATTTAAATCAAGCTCCAATCCCATTGTATTTAACCAGTTGTCGAATAATATAGCACTACGTACGACTAACAGTGCCCTTGATATGTTTTTCCTTGACTGGTTAAATACAATTAAATTGGTGTTTACTTGATTTTAAGACATGCTCCCTCCACCCGCGAAGTTAATTATTGTATAATTCTTTAAATCAAGTTTGCGAGCTAGAAGTAAACACCAATTCCATTGTTTTTAACCAGTCGTCGAACAACATAACAAAACTACCGCCAGCCGCAACGTACTGACGCGTTTCGACCTTCCATGGTCATCATCAGAGTACACCGGCAAACTGACTATGGAGGATCAAACCGCATTAAATATATATGGAAATAAAAGTTAGATATGCGGCTCTCGCCTCTAGCAGTCTCGCATATGTATTTGGCGAAAGCTACAAACAGTTAATGTTCGTGACTGCATAGAAATTGTGCAGCCGACATTTCCAGTCAAGTTCAATCTATGCGAGACTGCTAGACGTGAGAGCCGCATATCTACTTTTGCTGTCCATATATCTGCAATGCGGTTCGATCCTCGTTAGTCATTTTGCCGTCGTACACTGATGATGATCAAGGAAGGTCGAAACGCGTCAGTGCGTTGCGGCTGGCGGTAGTTTTGTTATGTTGTTCGACGACTGGTTAAATACAATGGGATTGGTGTTTACTTCAAGCTCGCCAACTTGATTTAAAGAATAGGATTGGTGTTTACTTCAAGCTCGCAAACTTGATTTAAAGAATTGTTACCACCACCCGCGCAAACAATTATTGTTAAATTAATTTATAACATTATTACCTACATATTTGTGGCAAAAGCTGCAAAATGATTATGCTCGTGATTGCTATGAAATTTTGTAGCGGACATTTCCAGTCAATCGCAATGTTTGCCAGACTACTAGTGGTGAGAGTCCCATATCTAATTTTACTTTTCATATATACACATAGAGTATTGATGCTCGTTAGTCAGTTTGCCGTCGTACTCTGATGAGCATCATGGAAGGTGGAAATCCGTCAGTGCGTGTGACTTATGGTAGTTTTGCTATGTTGTTCGATGTCTGGTTAAATACCATGGGATTGTATTTTACTAAAAGCTCGCAAACTAGATTTTTAAACTGTTTACTACCACCAGCGCAAACCTTGATTTCTGAATGTTATCTCTTGATTATTGGAGAACGACAGAAAATTCATTACTGCTAATCAAACTACGAGTAAAGTTTAATTTTTGGGTGGTTAAAAATCAAGTGTGTGGTATAAGGTAAATAGATGACTTTTGCCATTGCATAGAAGTCTTGCAATCGATGATTGTTAATACAATATGAAGTTTGCGATTGAATGACAACCTTTTTATGTTGACCAAACGCCTAAACAACATGGTATTTGTGGTTTTTTTTAATTCCTGGAATTGATTGACTCAATCAAAGGACTGTCGTGCAGCAAAAACTGTACGAATTGTTTGTATCTCACTGCATGGAGCGTTTGCCATCTAATTTCCGGTCACAAAAATTACATGCCAAATAATTTGATGTAAGTTTGCAAGCTTGAAGTAAACACCAATCAAATTATGTTTAATCAGTCGTCGAATAACACAGCAAAGCTATCGTCAGTTACACGTACTTTCACGTTTCAATCTTCCAGGTTCATCGTCAGAGTTAGACGGCAAACTGACTAGCGAGGATCAAACAGCAATGCAACCTGATGATGAACATGGAAGATCGGAACGCGTCAGTACGTGTGACTGATGTTAGTTTTGCTATGTTGTTCGACGATTGGTTAAACACAATGGGATTGGTGTTAACTGCAACCTCGCAAACTTTATTTAAAGAATTGCTAAAAAACCCATTGTAATCATTGCTTGTTTAATGGTATTAATTAGAAGTCAGATCAGCAACACTGATTTCCATTACTTTTACATGAAATTAAACTGATTCTGGTTTGTTATTTCGTCGTTGCCTTCACATGATAACCACATAAGGTGGAAAAGTTTCAACGCGTACGACAGATGTTACATTTGGTACGTCGTGCGATTGTTTAAATAGAATGATATTGGTGTATGTATCAAGATTACGAACTCGATTTAGTGAAATTATCTACCACCCACGAAATCAATGATTGTTTAATTGAATAACTTAAAGGTGTGGGGCAATTAATGAACGAAAGTAATTGTTCTAACTGTATAGACACTGTGCGATCATTTTTCCGTTGGGTAAAATATATGCCACACTAGTTGTATCGATAGCAACTACCCTGATTTCCTTGACTTATACTCATATTTCAGCTGATGTTAACCAGAGGCGGTCGAAATTTGTCAAATCGTTTGATGTTAGTTTGTGCATGTTGTGCGCCGCGATAAATAAAATGATAGTTGTGTCTATCACAAAACCACAAACTTGATTTAATGAATTGTTTAACCACCCTTGAAATGAGCGTGTCGAGTCATTGATTATAAGTAAAAAAATTCCTGTTCCGTCCATCCAATCGTTAATGAGATATCTTAGTCGTGCCTAGTCTAGAAGGGCTCTTGCGGTAACTGGAGCATTGTTTGAGAAATGAACTTACATTATAGATGGTCGAATCGCGTCAGTACACGTGACTGACGGTAGTTTTGATAAGTTATGCGACCGGTAAGACACCAAAAGGATAGATGTTTATTTCAAGCCCACAAACTTGATTTAAATAACAGCACATGCAACTGCATGTTAGGTGTTGCGCACCTAGTAACAACTTAGCTCAAATATGTCCAACGTCATTTTCAGCCAAGCAGCTGATGGAGGGCTTCAAAATGAGGGAACACGTGAGAACCCACCAATCAAGGCAAAAAAGAACGGTTCAGCTGGAAGTGAAAAGGATTCAAGATTTTACCGATCTACGTGTGCTATCAATTATCCTGCACAAGAAAACGGCGGTGAAAATACAAACAAGAAGGACATCACAGCGCAATTTAGATCAACATTAAACCAAAGATTGCATGCACATTCGTTTCGTGCTTACTGGCGACTCACCAGTAGGAGCCGGTATTACGCCCTTTACCCACTATACACATTTTGGTGAATAATGTGGATAAATAGGATGGTACAATCCCTGGCAATGCTATCCAAACTATCATAGTGTTTATTCTGTTTGCAGTTTATATTCTACAGAAATGGGATCGAAGTGATCCGTGGTCGCTTTACGGTTTCCTATTAACTGAATTTCCGTTGTGCATAATTAGTAAACGACCAAGAGAGTGAACCATTCGGTTATCCCCAAAGCCATGCTCTCTTCTTCATGACAAGTTTGCTTATTTGAAATAGAAATCAACTTCATTTTCTAACCAGTTGCCCTACATCACAAAACTGACGTAATTTAGTTGTGCTGTCTTGCACAGAATGTGGGCCGATTTGCTATAATCTGTAACCAATAAACTAAAATATGGAATTGGTGTTAAATTCAAGTGATTAATTTACATTTACTTTATGCTAGGTTTAACGAAGACTCGTATAATATATTTCGGATTAAAAGGTAGACAAGCCCGAGTCTACAGATTTATATGTTGAATTGTAAATTCCTATTGATCAGAACACAATCTCCAGTTTAATATACAATTCGAAAAAACAGAAAAACAATATCTTCTAGACGAATGCTTATTATGACAAACGTAGAACGAAATAGACACACGGGGAATGCAGATATTAGATATCCGCAAAGCTGCCATGGATTTTAATAATCTTGAAGAACAACCGGTCATAGAATAAGTATCAGTATTAGTCCCATGCCTTAATTTTAATATCGGCCAATCTGGTATAATAACGATGTTCTAAGTGATCTATAATGTAAATAGATTTGGCGAGCCTTTGTATATATATATATATATATATATATATATGGGTATGTGTGTGTGGACAATAATTCGTCCAATATAAGATGCAAATATGTTGCCCGGCAGTTTTTTACTTGTTTATAAGTATATCACCAGATTTTGGTTACAAAGCCTTTGAACAGGAAGGTATCACACATCCAACGGTAACATTGGAAATAATGTCAAACAGGCTTTAGAATATTTCGTCTTCGTGGCTTTACCATTTATTCAACAGTCTTTCATCAGCATACCACCCAATTATTGTATAAATGTAGCTAATAAAAATGTTTCATTTATTAAATCATGTTTGGTAGAAGAATGTGGACTATTAGTCCTATGATTCCACATTCTTCTACCAAATATATAGTGGTTAAAGGGCGTAATACCGGCTCCTACTGATGAGTCGCCAGTAAGCACGAAACGAATGTGCATGAGATTATACTTTCCGTTCATGCTGCCTTTGGTTTATCCTTCTGGTCACAACTGAACTATTTTGTTACAAGGTTCGCAAAACCTAATACATACTTGCCTTGCGATATGTCGTTTTATACTTTTATTTTTACCATTATAAATAATATTAATATCTCATTTAAATCTCATATTCAACAATGTTTGCTGTACTTAATTTTGTCCATTTCAGTTTTATAAATACTAATGATTGCGATAATGACGCTTAAATCTGTTATTTATGATGTGCTTATGATGGGATGATTCAGCGTTAGTTACCGCCCCAAATCTCCCTCATAAGATTCATTTCTATTTCTATTTTCTTAAATGAATCGCTTCGCGAATGCCAATTATCAATGCTTTTATATTCTTTGAAAATTACAAGTGGGCATATTAAGAGAATTTCCAAGTCCATTTAAATCAGCACAGAAAAACCAGACTTCATGTGCGTGTTGGCATTGTGTGTATGTGTGTGTTTCATTGTGTTTTATTGGAGGTGCGTATGACGACATGCGAGAGAGGCAGGTTGAATTATGGGTAACAGAGCGAATAACGAAAATGAAGAAGCGTTAATTCGCGAAATTGAAACGCTTCGCTTTATCTAATAAGCTTAAGAAGGGCGTGCTTGAATTTATAAACACGACGTCGTTGTTTATGCGAGTACCGCTTGTTTTAGATGACACTTTCCGCAATATGACTAAGTCAATGCACAAAGGAAGTAATAACGCCATTCAATTTTGTATTGTTTAACTTTGCATTTCTGCAAAAAGGCAATATCAAACAAACTGGAGGCATTGGGATAATTTCTGACAGACTTACCAAGACGCAGGCAGGAAGGCAGGTAAAATAACCCTAACAGGAATTATGTTTATTATCACATTTGCCGCCATTACTATAACAGAAAGTCTACCGCCGTAGAGCCCGTGGGGGCACTACATTAGGAGACAACAGGCTCGGATAACCCATATATACAGAATAATCCTCTAACTTAGAACAACTAAATTCCTAAGAAATTGATCTTAAACTAAATTTCTTAAGTCCTTCAGTTAATTTCTCTGTATCCGCGCATCTATTGCTGTTAGCCATAATGTTAAAATAAAATGTATTACAATATATTTATTATTATCAGTGTATGTGTGCTCACCTTCTCACTGATTGTCACAGAAAACAGAACAGAATCGTGAATTTGAAAAAAAATATCCACGATAATTAAACGTGCACTGGTTACGCGGGCAGTGATAGCAATTACTATAATCAAGATTGCGATCTTGATATTTAAACCTGACACACTGTGTACATACCTTTGTCTGTATAAACCAAGAATTGTGGTTGAAGCAACAGATGCCGAAGCAGGCGTGCTCAGGTGCGCGCCCTGTCCGCGGCGAATTCTTCTGAGTAAACGAGTTAGCGATGAGTCCCAATAAGGACGAAACCGGTCTACTTTTTTACACTATACAATTCTTAGTTTATACTGACAAATGTAAGTAATTAATGGGTCAGGTGCTTATATCAAGATCGCAATCTTGATTATAATAATTGTTATCACCGCCCGCGCAACCAATGTTCGTTTAATTATATAAATGTTCATTTCAATACCACTTCCCCATGTAGTGTGGTGCCTGTTCAGTAATGACAGATTTGGGATGGTTAGTTGGAACTTTGGGTCTAAATGGATGCCATATGAGCTCCACCTAAAGTAAAATAGACTAACCAAGTTACATTAGTTAGTATATAACTGAAAATTGTGTGTAGTGTAGTGTAGTGTGCGGCAGGGTGGCTCAGTGGTTAGAGCACCAGATTCCGAAGCAGACAAGCCCAGGTTCGAGCCCTGTCCGCGGCAAATTCTGGCCAGTAAGTGATGAGTTCCCAATAAGGACGAAACCGGTCTACTGGATGAATTGCCTTTTCTACACTATGCAATTCTTAGTTTATACTGACAAAAGTATGTACTTAATGAATCAGGTGTTTATATCAAGAACGCAAACTTGATTATAGTAATCCCCGATAATTACCTGAAGCGAATTTGAGACTCTTCCCGTAATAACAAAAAGAATAATACGTTTTAATTAACTACATTAATTTATTGTCAAAATATCGATTCGCCAAATGACTTTCAAAAAACCAATATTGTTAAGTCAGGAACATGTAGTATGCGTAACACGCAACAATCAATCTCAAAAAGACTGAATGATTAAGTTATCAAGGTCAAGTCAAAATCATCGACGATGTACACAAATAAAATTGTCAAAAATACAATATTTTTGGAGAAAAAAAATGTTTTGAGAAATCAGCGATAACATTAAATGTGAAAGAATAAAAATTGGTTTACTTTTATATGACGAGTTAATTAATCTCAAACAAGTTAATTGACCTCCACACCGAAGTCTAAAGACGATGACGCGTTTCAATCTTCTTCATTCATCAACAGAGCGTGAAAAAACACAGATTTCTTACCGAAGGAACATCTACGGCTTAACGTTTGAAACAATGGATATGTATATATATATATATATATAGCGAGTTGGATTTTAAATATCAGTTTCGAAGAATTTGTGTGAAGTTAGCTCGACAACTTCAGGTTTACACAGTCGCATAGTAGATTGAACTGCACTATTTCCTCCAAATTCCTTACCAAAATAAATAGTAGGTAAAGAGCGTAATACCAGTTCCTACTGATGAATCGCCAGTAAGCACAAAACGATTGTACATGCAGGATGATACCTTCCGTTCATGCTGTCTTTGGTTAATCCTTCTGGTCATATTTGAACTAATTTGTTACTAGGTTCGTACCACCTAATATATTGCATATATAATAGTACTCCACCATAAGCAGTATATAACTGTTGTATATTAAATTCGAATGTGATAATTGATATCGATTAATGTCAGAATGTATTGATCTTCTAGAGAATCACAGATAGATGTAATTCTCATTTTTGGTGAAATTTAGTATACATTGTAATTCATTGTGTTTGTACCATGTATCTATTCGGTACCATAATGTTAATATCGGTACTGACACCTTTGCCCTAGTATTTTTATCATTTACAGACATGGTATATATATATATATATATATATATATATATATATATATATATTTAGTGAGTTGGCCTTGAAATCGCATTATCGACACTTTATATGACGTTAGCTTCACTACTTCAGGCTTACACATTAGTATAAGAGATTGTACCGTCCTATTTTCCCACAATCCTTACCCATATACATAGTGAGTATATGGCGTAATACCGGCTTCTACAATAGAATCGCCAGTGAGCTAGAATCGAAAGTGCACACGAGATTATACCTTCCGTTCACTCTGAAATGATTCATTTATCGTATAACTTAATCTTATGCCGCTGAAGCTCAATAGATTGACGCTCGTGACTGTTTTGGAGTTGCGCATTTCCATTTAAGTGCAATGTTTGCGAAAGTATTACGGGTGATAGTCACATGTCTCATTTTATTTTCCTTGTATGTTCAATGAGATTGACATTGGGTATGCTATGTTGTGCAACCGGTTAAATGCAAAATAAATGGGGCTAACTTTTAGCTGACAAACTCGAATTAAATTATTATTATCACCACCCGCTCATTCAACGTCTGGTTGATTGTATTACCTATTTATTTGTAGCGAAAGATGCAAAACGTAAAAGTTTGTGACTGAACAGAAATTGTCCAACGGCCATTTCCAAAACTAGTGGTTAGAACCGCATGTATAATTTTTTTATTGTGTATGCATTTTGGGGTCGATCCTCACTAGACCGTTTACCGTCGTGTTCTAATGCTGTTCATGGATGGTCGAAGAACGTCAGAACGTATCACTGACGGTAGTTTTGCCATGTTGTGCAACAGCTAAAACTCAATGGGATTGGTGTTTGTGTCAAGCTTGTGAACATGATTTAATGAGCTGCTTTAATTAGTTGTGAAATTGATTGAAAAAAATAAGACTTGTTTATCTCAAATACATCAGGAACGCATAGAACTTCTGCAGCCGATACTCACAATGGGATATGGTATTTGAAAGACTACTACGAGTACAAGCCGCAGATCTAAATATGCTTAAATAATGTTTGCTTTGCGGTTAGATCCACGTTTGTCAGATTGCCGTCGTGATCTGATGATGATTGCAATGGTAGGTCGAATCGCATCAGAACGCATGATTGTGAGTAGCTTTTCATATGTTTTAAATTTTGTTGAATACCTTTGGATTGTTATTTATCTCAAGTACGCAAGTACAGTTATCGGTGCGTCATATAGTGCATATTTATTATTGAAAACAAGTGAATTACTTAAAATTAATTCTCGTTTAGACCAAAAAAGTCATATTCCCAGGTAATATGTTTAAAATTATATTTAGCTAATAAATTTAGTGCACCTTCATCAGTTTTCAGCTCATCATCTTTCATCCTAAAATTAAGAAAATATTTCTCTCGTTGGTTAATTTCATGTTTGCCATTCATTTAGTTTAAATGTATCTTGGTAAAGATTATGTATACACTAGCATTTAGATAATTTTTCCTGGTATGATTTTATATATAACTCTTAAAACATTATCGTCACCCTCAATTACGTCATTTAATATGACAACAATAAAACATCATCTGACGCTTAATTAAATTCATTGACATTTAGCTTTTAAAGTATCATTTAGATATGCAAGTATGTATTAGGTGTTGCGAACCTAGTAACAAATTAGTTCAGTTGTGACCAGAAGGATAAACCAAAGGCAGCATGAACGGAAAGTATAATCTCATGCACATTCGTTTCGTGCTTACTGGCGACTCATCAGTAGGAGCCGGTATTACGCCCTTTAACCACTATATATTTTGGTCAAGAATGTGGGATAATAGGACGGTACAATCTCCTAGACGAATGTGTAAACCTGCAATAGTGAAGCTAACATCATATAATCTACGACAATGCGACTCCAACGCTAACTCACACTATATAATATATATACCGAGTCTGTAAAGGATACTAACACTATGGCTATTGTGTTAGTAACCGATACCAACATTATTGTACCGAAAAGGTACATGGTACTAACACTATGGTTTCCGAGTCGGAATATGGTACCAACATGATGGATATCAATTTATGCTATAGTTCACTGAAATTGAGAATTACAACAATTTCTGAACACCTGTTAATCCAGTAAATCCATACACTCTGGCCTTGATCGATATCCGTTATCACATTTCGCGGTAAGCATAACATCATTCAATTCAATATATAACAGTTAAATACCGTTTTACTGGAGTAACAGGTGTTCAGAAATTGCTGTAATTCTCAATTTCAATGAACTATAGCATAAATTGATATCCATCATGTTGGTACCATGTACCGACTCGGAAACCATAGTGTTAGTATCATTTACTTTCAGTATAATAATGTTGGTATCGGTTACTAACACAATAGCCATAGTGTTAGTATCCTTTACAGACTCGGTATATATATTATATAGTGTGAATTAGCGTTGAAGTCGCATTGTCGTAGACTTTATATGATGTTATCTTCACTATTGCAGGTTTACACATTCGTCTAGGAGATTGTACCGTCCTATTATTCCACATTCTTCGACAAAACATATAGTGGGTAAAGGGCGTAATACCGGCTCCTACCGATGAGTCGCCAGTAAGCACGAAACGAATGTGCATGAGATTATACTTTCCGTTCATGCTGCCTTTGGTTTATCCTTCTGGTCACAACTGAACTAATTTGTTACTAGGTTCGTAAACACCTAATACATACCTGCATATATATTTGTTCTCCGCAACAAACAGTATTTAACTATCATTCAGATAGATGTATACATGGATTTAATTTTAATTTAGATGAATACTTATCAATAATATAATTACCAACACTTGAAACCTGCCTATCCAGGTAAACACCAGTTACTAATCTGAGATCGGCCAGTCATTGATATAAATAAATCTTTTTAAAAGGAATTTATTGGCTACTTTATTATATTATTTTAAATTTGGTACGGTGGCCTGTAGACGGAGGAAGTAAATTTATGTTATATGCGAATAATGATCAATACGTGTAATTGCCGTTCCTCTTGCTTCGCTCATCGACTAGCTCTGGAATTACGGCTTATCTGAAGTCTACAAACTTGATTAGAATAAATAATTGCCATTAGCTCACGTTTAAGTAAAGCTTGCCTAATGGAATACTTATACTCGTTAGCTGTTCTATAAAAACTGTTATTGTATGCCTTATGTGAATATTGATCAATAATTTCCTAATTAAAAAGTGATTTTCTCTTTTATTCATGAAATCCATTGTGGATGAACTCGAGGCTCGTTGTCAGATGAAAACTGAATAAAAATACCTTTTCTAATGTATCACTATTGGAATATTTTTTTGGATTAGTACATTCGCGTATTATGACCCGGTGATTAACCCTGATAGTCGAGTAATGCAATACTCTAAATTACAAGCATTGGCGCAACATTGTTTACTTTTCTAAAGAATTGTCTAAAGATTGCGTAATAGTTACCAGCCGAATTAAGCCCAAAAGAAGAGATTTGGTTTATGCGCAAACACACACACACACACACATACACACACACAAAAGCAAGCAAACACAAAATGCACACATTTGTAAGAAGCATTAATCAGGCATCGTTTGTGTATGCGTATAATTGGCAGGACGCACTTAGTAACAGATGTGGCTAAGTGGTGGCCACAATGTTTCAACAGATGGATAGTCGCTATAGGTATGTTTATTTATTTGCGCAAGTGACTACAACAAAAATGAGATTGCGTTGTTTAAGTTTTGCTGACTACAAATTGTATTTTTACCATATTGTCATTTATTCGCATTCCACACACACACACACACATACACATCACATTTTGATAAAATGACTGTATCACATCTGTAGCAACCGGTAGTATATTTCGCGCGCGAAAAAAATATTCATTTGATACATTCTTTGCTAAACCATCTTTTCCCTGTCTTGTAAAAGATACTTGCTTTAAAACACATTCATATTTAATTTTGACATTAAAAGCGAAGCTAATAAGACTGGCTAGCTAATGCGAATAAGAAACATCATGTCAAGATGAAAGACGGAACCTCCACATTAAGAAGACTACGAATACTGCCGATTTCACGTGTTTCGCTCGTCTCTCTGCATAACGTATTTTTTTGAGCCACTGATGATGGAAATTTTTAATTAAATAAACCTCATTGCCATATTTCGCCAGTCGTACAGCTCAGATATACTTCTGGCACCATCACCTGACGCATTTTAGTCTTCCGCCATGATCATCAGAGCCAAACAGTAAACTGGTTTACGCGAATCAAATCGCAGCTTAAATTCGTCTCTTTCCTGTGACTATCTCACAATCGTTGTATCCGATTGAAATATGTTCAGCACACATTGCATATGCAATAAAGATCTTTGGATCGCCCTGATGCAATCGATGATAGCACGGGCCATCGTATACATGTAGGAATTCTTCATTTTAGTGATTGCATCAAACTCATTAAACTGAAATTTCCAATCATGTGCACTGCTGTGATGTTACTTGGTCTGGAATGCTGCATCTATGATTTTCAAAAAAAAATTTCATTTCGATTTCATTTCTGATAATTAGTCTGATATAATTCTCTGATTATGATGATGAATAAATATAGGGTTATAATGATGATGACGATGATGATGAAATTCTAAACCGGACAATGCGTAGAATTAAAACAATTTGCCTACGTTGCGGTGACTGGTGTAGATTTGAAGCACTGTAGTCGATTTCTTGCAACCATTTACAAAATGAATCCCCAGATTCTTTTGTTTGGTTCAAAATGGTCCGACAAAGAAACCTGGTTTATTCAGCGAAATAGTCGTAAGTCTTTATAAAAAGCTAGATGTGCGCAAGTTAATGTTTCCTTTTATGAAATTATTATTAAAATCTATATTAGCCACACTTATATCTCGATTTGATTTCAATTAAAGCCGAAAAAGCTGACAGCATATCTCGTGAACCTCCGGTTCGTCTAACCAGCGAAGATCGTGTATCGTGTAGTGCTAACGGAAATCTGACAGTTCTGTTGGATATAAACGCTGGAAAACGAAGTGGCAGTCTAGAGGCAATATGGCGCGTCACTGTGTTTATACTGGATGTAGACGACAATTACCCTCGCTTCACAAAGTCACGTCAGGATATCTCTGTTGAAGAACGTTTCTATCCAGCCGGTCGTAGAATAACTCTGCCAAAGGCAATTGATCATGACCTCCAACCAAAACATCGCAAAATCAAATATCGCCTAGAATTGTTAGGCCTAGAAACGCCCAAATTTACGGGGACTGGGCCAACCAGTTTTGAATCGCCATTGTTGCACGCGAACAAAATAAATCAATCTTTAAGTCAGCTTCAGGACGGGAAAGCGCTGATTGGTAAACCCTACCCAAACCCGGCTCCAGAGACGCCTTTTGATCTTGAAGTTGATGCACAAGGGCGACCAAGTCTTCAACTTATGTACAAATTGGATGCTGAACTCGTAACGAAACACAGGCTAGTGCTGATTGCATATCCAGACAAACAAGCTCAATTGGAATCGCCTTCGTTTTCGATCGGGTTTGCACTGAACTCCAGGCAACAAGGAATAACCACGACATCCGAGGTGGACAACCTCGAGGAGGAGGCGCGAATCTTTGTTGATATTGTGGTGCGTGACTCCAATGATAATGAGCCACGTTTTGAACGACCAATATTCAATGTGACTGTAGATGAGGACACTCCAGTCGGTTCAGTGATTTACAGAGTAAGAGGAGTTATTGATTTTTTGAGCAATTGGTCATTTTTACATAAAGTGTAACTATTTCATTTGAAATTATATATTTAATTTTCACAGTAATAATAAAAAGTTGTTACTGACTTAGATAAAACAATTAGTAATCGCGTGTGTGGTGGAATCAATTCATTTAATCAAGTTTGCTAGTTTGAAGTAAACAAAATCAAAGGGTACTGCCTAGATAATAATCTTCGGGGGAAATAACACAAAAAATTTTTGTGGCGTATATTTCCGTCATGATGCTTTTATCAGTTTACCTGCTTCATTTATCATATAGGAAATATTTTTAATCCTCCGTGCTCAAGGCACTTTTAGATTTCTAGTGTGAGAGACTTCCGTAGATGTTCATGCATGTGTGAAGGTAATACCGATTATGCAATCTCATATCCACTTTTGCTATATATAATCGAGTATGACCTAAGCGAATAGCGCTTAGATAGACAATTTATTATGTAATTCATTAGAATAATTAATCTCGTTTGAAATATGCATCACCTCCATTGGATATAATTGCTAACTTTCTTTATTGAAAACTAAAATAATATTTTGCACAGCGCGGGTGTTATTGGCGTTTGTCTTATACATGTTTTCCTGCTTAAAATTAACATTAATCCAAATGGTGCTCCTGTTAGAGTCGCCAGTTTAGATAAAAATATGATCTTCTTATTCATTAAAATCAACCTGCATGAATTCGGTTTTTTGCCCATATTCACAAAAACCATGTTCATCTAGAAGGGTTCGTGCTCATTTTGTACCGTTTTGCTTATTGTTAGCCCATTTATATCCAGCTAATGTCTTCATCCCTGTACATGCTAAGCATCAGGTAATTCGTTGATCATACTGTCGACATATAATGAGGTTTACCTGTTTCTCGTGTTGCGTTACGAGTTGTTTTCATCCGCGGTTTTCCTGATTTTTCCATATATTTAGATCTCCTGATATGGAGATCTTTTTTAATAGAGAGAAAATCACATAAACAATTTGACAATAAATATGTTTGCGGCTAATTCTGGCCAGTACATGATGAGTTCCCAATAATGACGAAACCGGTCTACTGGATGAAATGCCTTTTCTACACTATACAATTCTTAGTTTATACTGGCATATGCAAGTAATTAATGGGCCAGTTGCTTATATCAAGATCGCAACCTTGATTATAATAATATGTCAAGTGATAATATAATAAGTTGTTCGTGTTACTCGTGTGTTCTATTTTACAATAGAACCCATGAACCATACGCAAAAAATGTAGTTACAACAACTTTTGCCCAGTCTGGGTGGCAACGAATAATAGTATAAATTTATCAGTCCGGAACCCCAGATTGCTGAAGTGTGGAGCAGTCTCATTTCCGAAAATTAGTTGTAACCAAACTGATTGATGAACACGTATTGTGCAGGTGATCTGTCGGTCTCTGTCAGGCGACATGATCTAAAGCCGATAATCACTCTCTCCATCGCATTTCCTTTGCAGAGTCTATCTTGTATTTTGTTGCGCTGTTATTTGATCGTAAATATCGAAAAAATAAAACTAAATTCAGAAATAGGATAATAGATTTGTCATTTAAATCACATTTCACCATTTTTCAAACGGTCTCTCAGAAAATAGTATTAATTACATTGCACTTGGCTAGAAAGTTGTTTGTACAACATTTTTAAAATCAAGGCTACAACTTTATTTTAGCATTCGCTAAATCTGTATAAAATTTTAAATTGAATAATCATTATTTATCCCGGTACTAATTATATAAACCATGTTTGTACACGTGAGATTAAAAATAATCCCATCTAATAGCTAGTCGTAAAACATGGCAAAATCACCGGCTGTCTAACATACTGACACGTTTTAAACTTCCATGTTCAGTATCAGACATCACACGAGGATCAAATCGTGATTTGGTATAATGTATTAACAATCCAAAATGAGGCTTTTACTCCAAGCGGTTTTAAATACATTTTGATTGACTGCACTGCCGGATTCAAAATGACGTGGAAATTATATTTTACTGTTTTCACTCCATTTATGGAAGTTATTCAGTTAAGCAAGTACTGATTGCCCCAGTCGAGTTATGTAAAACAATTAAATATTGCTTCTAACTGAGAACTACTATATATGCAATTGCATTTTAGGTGTTGCCCACTTAGTAACTATTAACTTTTTACCACCACCCGCGCAATCAATTATTGCTAAATTGTATTGCCTATATATGTATATGTGGCGAAAGCTGCAAACAGTTAATGTCCGTGACTGCATAGAAATTGTACAGCCGACATTTCCATTCCAAGTTCACTGTGTGCAGAGACTGCTTGAGGTGAGAGCTGCATATCTAACTTTGATTTCCTTATATATATATATATATATATATATATATACTCTATATATATATATATATATATATATATATTTATATTAGTTGGATCTCGATAGACAGTTTGCCATCGTACTCTGGTGATGATCATGGAAGGACGAAACGCGTCAGTGCGTTGCGGCTGGCGGTAGTTTTGTTATGTTGTTCGACGACCAGAAGGATAAACCAAAGACAGCATGAACGGAATGTGTAACCTCATGTGCACTTTCTTTTCGTTCTTACCAACGACACATCAGTAGGGTCCGGTTCTACGCCCTTTATCCACCATATATTTGTAGTGAGGCATGTAAGACAATTTGACGGAAAAATCTACTATAAGAATGTGTAAAACTGCAGTAGTGGAGCTAACCTTACATAAAATCTTGACAAAGTGACTTCAAAGCCAACTTAATATATAAAATATATACCGAGCCTGTAAAAGGAAAAAACACAATGGTTGTAGTGACAGTACTTGATACAATCACTATGGTTGTCGAATGTGTAAATGGTACCAATACTATGGTTGCCGAGTCGGTACATGACACCAACACAATGGATTTAAATTATTAATGTTCACGAAAATTGAGAATAACAACTCCTTCTGAAAAGCTGGCAGTCCAGCAAATCCATATACTTTGGCGTTGATCGATATCGATTAACAATTTCTGCGATAATCATGATATCATTAAATTGAATATATAACAGTTAGATACTGTTTTTTGCAGAGGCCTAATACACATGCAATTGTGTAATATGTGTTGCACATCTTGAAGCAAATAAGATCAAGGATGACCACAAGGATAAACCAAATTCAGCATTAACAAAAGGTACAAAATCAAGTGAACATGCCTTCCGAGTTATATATTATTTGAATCAACTTTGAGGGTTCCATATAAACTCAAATGTAATCACATGAAGGGGCCAGACTAAAACATTACGCCAAACTCATTGGAAATATAATCTACTGTAAATAAACACACGGACCTATCTCATCGTAGCCGCACACATGTTATACTCATTACCGGATCATTTTAATGTCGTAGAAGGTTACGTTGCTCACTGTCAAATTTGTTCAACATAACAAGGATCACTATTACTTCAGTTACTACTATGACTAATACTACTCATCATAACGTCACCTTACTTTACCATAATATACAGATGCTTCAATTCCGCATAAACATGAAATTCAAAGTTATGCATTTTCCGTAAATGAACACTAGGGCGTCAGGTGCTATTGAGTAAATGTATCTTTCTATCGCGCAAGAGGTTATTTTTTACCGGTATATCGAATAAGCAATCTTAACTCATTTATAATGATAACTTTATCACATATACATAAATTATTAGACAGAACAATCATCGATTGCCTGGATGATGAAAACGATTATCTGGATTTCGCTTTGGACCTTAAATCGAAGCGCCAATGGTCCAATAACTTATTACAGACGAAAATTTCGGTTTTTGTTTGCCTGCTTGAAAATGGAATTGGTGTTTATCTTAATTACGCAATGTTAATTTAAATAAGAATTATACAAATTCATCGTGAAATATCTTGTGCAACAGAGACCTAATCTATATGCAATTGTGTAATTTGTATTGCATACATACTTAATTGTTATTTCAGATAGGACAAAGCGGATATGCAAAATCCAGCATGTACGAAATGTCCATGTAATTACTGGTGACTCAATATTAGTACTACGTCCTATATAAAAAAAATAGTTTTATGTAGTGATTATAGGTCATAATCCCGTCTTTACATAAAGACATTTGCTCAAGATAGGTCTAAATCCATATTGGTAACAATTTAAGCCAACTTTACCTCCAACCGTCTTGCAATTCCTCGTCTTTTCGCTGAAAGTTGGTCAACTGGTTACTGAGTTGTCAAAAACGCAGCCTTAGTTTGATCATTAATAGTATTATAAACTACGTCTATCCTAATCTGATTTCCTTAAAGATACCTTAAAGTTTTCAACGTTCAGTTTCAAGGTAAGTAATATCAAGGTGTGTAATGCGGAAAAAGAACCTATTTTCTACGTTGATACATTTATAATTTAAATTAGATTGTGTACATATTGCATGGTACATTTTAATTTTCGGCAGTAACCATTTGAAGTAGATGCTACATAAGTATAAAAAGTAGAACATTATTCATTTTAATATGGGCCTGTTAGTGTAGTTCGATATCACGCATTGTTTGACTGAATCTTGTATGACATAACGAATGCTAGTCTGTTTGTGTTTTTCACCTTTACGTATCAAGTCGTTAAATTTTATTTCTTGCTATTGTTGCAGTTGTTATTCTAGTTTTTGTCGAACTTCTACAGAGGCGACTAATTATTTTGACATATATTCATAGAACAGGCTTCTGTTACAGATTAGTTTCTGCGTCACATACACTCGTTTGCTTTACGGTCACTAGTATCATTGCGGTTTTCGAACTATTCATGTGAATATCGATTTTGTGCAAATTTGTTACGTGTCCACCTTCGATAGAATGACTATGCACGATTGTTCCTTGCACGCATGTGGGTTTGTGACATGCTCTCTTCTTGCGTTTCTCACTTCGTTTATTTGGCGTACCACGAAGTATGAATAAGTTGCAGAATTGTATGCATACAAACAGGTAAGCGTTACACACGAGAGTTGGATAATTCCGATTTTTCTAGCATTGTTACATTACGCCCGTAAAATGTGACAGGGCCTTCAAAAGCGTCACACATAGTATACGTTTATATTACGATGAGTGTCCGGTTTATGTATACAGGTATATAAATGCCTTCGTAGTAAAATAGTTTATATTTTGAACACAGAGCGAGACAGAGATACATCATTAACTCGTTTATGCTTTTCTGAATATTATGCGTCTTACCTAGAAGGCTATTTGAAATGAATTTACCTACTTGTTTAAAATAGATCGAAGCCTAAGAATTCTTAGATTCAAAATTCGATTTCAAATCAGTTGTCAAAACGCAATTGGAGTGGTTAAACGAGCATTGGTTTCGTGGGCGGTGATACCAATTACTATTATCAAGGTTGTGATCTTAGTATAAGCACCTGACCCATTAATTACTTACATATGTCAGTATAAACTAAGAATTGTATAGTGTAGAAAAGGCAATTCATCCAGTAGACCAGCTTCGTCCTTATTGGGAACTCATCACATACTGGTCAGAATTTGCCACGGACAGTGCTCGAACCTGAGCACGTCTGTTTTGGAATCTGGTGCTCTAACCACTGAGCCACCGTAGCGCACACTACGCACAATTTTCAGTTATATATTAAATAATGTAACTTGGTTAGTCAATTTTATTTTAGATGGAGATTATATGGCATCCAAAGCTCCAACTAACCATTCCCAATCTGCCATTTCTGAACAAAAGCCACACTACCTAGGGAAGTGGTATTGAAATGAACATTTATATACTTAAACGAACATTGGAATGGTTAAATGTTTCTTGAAGGAGTTTCCGTGTTTCGCACCTGGTTTAATTGAAATTACCTGATCTGCGTTTTGACTAACGCAGCTTTCATTGTTCCAGTAATTTTCTTTTAGCAAGATATTTCGGCCCATCTTACCGTAGGCCTTCATCAGTTGCATCTCACGAAACAAATGCTTCATTTGTTTCGTGAGATGCAACTGATGAAGGCCTACGGTAAGATGGGCCGAAATATCTTGCTAAAAGAAAATTACTGGAACAATGAAAGCTGCGTTAGTCAAAACGCAGATCAGGTAATTGGGATGGTTAGTTGGAACTTCAGGTCTAAATTATGCCTTATTGACTTCATCTAAAGGAACGCCTAACCAGAAAATTAATTACGCTATTCCTGAAAATTGTGTGTAGCTTGCAGTAGGATGGCTCAGTGGTTTGAGCACCAGATTCCGAAGTAGATGTGCCCAGGTTCGAGCCCTGTTCGCGGCAAATTCTGATCAGTACGTGATGAGTTCCCATACCAAATTGCAACTTTGATGTTAACATCACTACCTAGATGTAGTGATTTGTAGTAATTTGATATAATTGGTGTAGAGTGTAATGATGCTATTTAATAATTAATGTTATTCTTTATTGAAATTTTATTGTTCTAAATTCAAATGGGTGGAACTCAATTTTTACCCAAATTAAATATTACTCTCACGCATTTAGAGATTTGTCACATCAAGTAAATTTTACTATAGTAATTCAAACGTAAAAAAGAAGAACTCATTTAAAAAATATTTTAAAATGCACAGCCCTAATCAGTTTCATGTCTTAATAACACTTAGTGCGTTTAGAAACGATTGTTGGAGTAACAGGTGTTCAGAAGTAGTTGTAATTCTCAATTTTGGGGAAATATATCATATCTCAAAATCTACTGTGTTATCATGTACCGACTCGGAAACCATAGTGTTTATATCTGGTACTGACTCAACAACCTTAGTGTTGGTACCCTTTACAGGCTCGGTTACATTTGAAGTAATTTTATATTTCATACGCTAACCTAATACCCCAGTAGGCCAATCGTTGATAGACAAAATTTAGTTAGAAATTACCCCCGAAATTTTGCTCCGTCTTTATTGTTAATACTCGCCTTCATAAAAGAAAACCTTATTTAATGCAGTCTTACTTTTTAACAAACATTCATCTAATAATAAATATTGGAATTACGATTTATACATTGTTCTGTATTAAGTGAGCAAAGCGAGAATTATATACATTAAAAAAGTGTATAAATTGTCCTTTTCAATCTATACTGTGCATTATCATTAATTATACAAATACCCTAGAATAGAACAATTTATCGTACTCCAAGTTGAGTACGTTGTGATATACAGATGTATTATACCATGTGTGCTAAATTGTTATATATATATATATATATATATATATATATATATATATATATATATATATATATATATATATATTGAATGGGGTTTGATCCTCGAGAGTCACTGCGTGCAACTGGCAGTGGTAATGCTATGTTGTCCGACGACTGGTTAATACAATGTGATTGGTGTTTACTTCAACCTCGCAAACTTGATTTGAAGAACTGTTACCACCACCCGCGTCATATATTACTGTTTACTTGTAATTTCGATATATATATATATATATATATGAGTGGCGAAAGCTACAAAGAGCTAATGTTCGTGACTGCATAGAAATTGTGTAGCCGACATTTCCAGTCATGTTCAATGTATACAAGACTACTAGAGGGGAGAGACGCATATATAAATTTGCTCTCTCTATACATTCCATGTGGCTTGATCCACAATCGTCAGTTTGCGGTAGTACTCTGATGATGATGATGATGATGATGATTTGATTTCTATATATATTCAATGCGGTTTGATCCACGATAGTCAGTTTGCCATCGTACTCTGATGATAATCAAGGAAAGTCGAAACGCGTCAGTGGATGCGGCTGGCGATAGTATTGCTATGTTGTTCGACGACTGGTTAAATACAACGTGATTGGTGTTTACTTGAAGCTCCCAAACTGGATTTAAAGAATTGTTACGACCACCCACGCAATCATTTATTGTAAAATTATATAGTTCGATGTTTATTTTCTAGGTACTCTCGTTTATTCATGTAAAATAAGATTCTGTTTACTTTCGTGTCAGCTATAAGTTTATGTTCAAAATTCAGTCGTGACTACCAATGACACCGAAAATTCTTCCAATCAATTAAACAATTTGGGTGAATTTTAGAATAAATTTATATCCATCAGGTTGGTATCATGTACCGATCGGAAACCATATCGTTAGTATCCGGTACTCATCGATTTCAATAAAGGTATCAGTTACTTACACAATAGCCATAGTGTTAGTATCCTTTACAGACTCGGTATATATATTATATAGTGAGAGTTAGCATTGAAGTCGTATTGTCGTTGACTTCAGATTATGTTAGCTTCACTATTACAGGTTTTCACATTCGTCTAGGAGATTGTACCGTCCTATTATTCCACATTCTTCTACCAAATACATAGTTGTTATAGGGCGTAATAACGGCTCCAACTGATGAGTCGCCAGTAAGCACGAAACGAATGTGCATGAGATTATACTTTCCGTTCATGCTGCCTTTGGTTTATCCTTCTGGTCACAACTGAACTAATTTGTTACTAGGTTCGCAACACCTAATACATACTTGCATATATATTAGGTCTCCGCAACAAACAGTATTTGACAATAAAACAATAATTGATTGCGCGGGTGGTGGTAACAATTCTTTAAATCAAGTTTGCGAGCTTGAAGTAAACACCAACCCCAATGTATTTAAACAGTCGTCGAACAACATAACAAAATTTTTGTCAGTCGCAACGCACTGACACGTTTCGACCTTCCATGATCATCATCAGAGTACGAGGGCAAACTGACTATCGAGGATTAAACCGCACTGCATATATATGGAAATCTCCCAACTCTTATAGCCCTGCATACATTGTACGTGACTGGAAATGTCGGCTGCACAATTTCTATGCGGTCACGAACATTAGCGGTTTGTAGCTTTCGACACACACATACATATATAGAAAATAAAATTAAACAATAATTGATTGGTAACAGTTCTTCAAATCAAGTTTGCGAGCTTGAAGTAAACACCAATCCTATTATATTTAACTTGTCGTTGGACAACCTAGCAAAACTACCACCAGTCGCACGCACTGACGCGTTTCGACCTTCTATGATCATCACATGAAAACGACGGCAAACTGACTAGCGAGGATTAAACCGCAAAAGCGCCAGTGCGTGCGATTGGCTGTAGTTTTGCTATATTGTTCGACGTCTTGTTAAATACAATGTAATTGAAGTTTACTTCAATCTCGCAAACTTGATTTAAAGAATTGTAACCACCACTCTCACAATTAATGATTGTTTAATTGACACGACAGATTGTTTTTTTAAGTGTTATATGTGATGAATTCTCCTAAAAGGTAAATTTTTCTTAGTAAATGTTTTTCATGTAAAAGTTGTGAACGGCATAGTGCCAGACGTCTTATAAAATATGGTCAGTACTAGACAAGACTTTCAATTGAATGGACTCCGTGTTATCTTGCATTTTAATCATCGGCTCATCGGATTTTTAATTTGAACACTTCAATGTCATTCAACATACATTTCCAGTGAAGGATGACATGAATATTCTTTCATTCATTTCCACTGGTTATGTCACACTCAGTGCTATACGAATAATTTAAATAAAAACAGTCTCGCGCTTACTGGCCACTCATCAGAAGAGGCTGGAACGCAAACACGAACCAATCAAACCACCAGTCAAATAAAATAATACAAATTAAATATGTCGAAGATTTATACAATTAAGCAAGGATTGATTGTGCCTGTGGTGATAGAAATCATTTAAATCAAGGTTGCCGTCTTGGTTTAAATAAAGAGGAATGGGTCATTTGAGCAACGCCTTTAGGTTATACAGACTTTCGTGTAACTATTTGATTTTATACAAAGCTAGCTTTTTACGACAAAAGTTATGCAAACATGCACGACTGTTTCCTCTCAGACATTGAAATTCACGAATAGAAGGTTAGCATTTTCGTGTCTGTAATACTTTGAATCGTGCCTATTTCTGGGTGCTTGAAACGCCTGTCTCTTTTTCAAAATCTCCACGATTTTCATTCAGTTTCGCAAAGATCCGATTGTCTCCAATTTCCACTGAAAATGAGGTACGATATAATCTTCGTTGACAGACGACGGAAAATAACGTCTCGAACAGTCGCCAGTCAACGAAGATTATATCATATCTCATTTCCAGCGATTATTATGATTGATGTTGAAGCTTGCAGAAGAAAGAGACAAATCAGCACCCAGCCTGAACGAAGGCAAACTCGATGTGTCCCTGGAAATTGGAATCAACCGGGTCTTTGCGAAACTGAAAGAGCAAAGCGATTACAATGCAATGTGATCTAGATGTAATATATGGCCCATATGCACATAAGCGGTACGGTGGCTCAGTGGTTAGAGCTCCAGTTTCCGAAGCACACGTGCCCAGGTTCGAACGCTGTCCACGGCTAATTCTAGCTAGTAGGTGATGAGTTCTCAACTAAGACGAAGCTGGTCTACTGGATGAAATGCCTTTTCAATACAATACAATTCTTAGTTTATACTTATAAATATGTGTATATAATAGGTCAGGTGTTTACATCAAGATCGCAACCTTGTTTAAAGTAGTTGTTATCATCGTGTAATTATATAAATGTACAAAGTACCACAACTCTTACTCGTACACAACCCTATACTCAGGTCTTACCGTTCCACTGTTGCGAATTTGTTGTTAAAATTATATACTGGGCTTTTTAGCTTTGTGCCGGCTTTAATTTTTGAGTTGCCTGTAGACACGAGACCTATGTATACATGAGATTAAACCTTCGTTCCTACCGGCTTCGACTTACCTTCTGGTCCTATTTGTACTAATTTATTACTAGGCACGTAAAAACTAATTCATTGTGCTAGTTATGCGGCACAAGGAATAGCTTAAATTGAACGATGCCAAAATTACCACAAACTTTTATAACCAATTTCAATCAAAGTGACAGTGTAAAGCATGGGTGAAGTAACAGGTGATCAGACTAATTCCTAATTTAAACCACATTTATTTTATCTCTAAACTGGCGTTGAAATCACACTGCCGAAGACTGTTCAAAGTTGACTATTATTGCTTAAATGTACATATGATTAGGAGATTGCACCGTCAAACTTGACCAATATATATATATATATATATATATATATATATATATATATATATATATATATATATATATCTTTATTAGGGCTTTGTGGTGTAATGCTGCGCTGACAAATGCCTATATGATATTACACCTTTTGTACATGCTGACTTCGGCATATCCATAGCTCTATTTACACTAATTTGTTGTAAGTACACAATATCTAATAAATAAATGCATTAATTTAAGTTCACATTAAATGAATCTGCTTGTATATTGTAATCTTTTACAGGTGGTACATTTCTTTTCGATTAGATTAAGAAATATTAGAGTTCCACTTAACTTGACCGGGTATTAGTGATGAAATTCGTGTACGTTATTTTAAAGAGACAAATGTACACAACGAGCAACCATTTAAACTATCCAGTTTCGCAATTTTTCCTCATTTTGTCAAACAATTCTAAATGCTGTATTGAATTATTTTGATCAAATTTTTTTTCTCGAAATAAACAACTATTCTCTTTGAAACGGTTGCAATAACACGCGTCATTTGAAGATAATCACGCGTTTCGATCTACCATTGCCAACATTAGATCTCGGCTATAATTTGACTAGCGAGCATCAAATCACAAATTATATATATATATATATATATATATATATGTATATATATATATATATATATATATATATACAGATAGATGGTTAGAGAATTAATATATCGAAACGTAAATCGCGGCTTTCATGGCATGGGGATTAAGGTGTACTTCATTGAACAAAATGATCCTAAGTTTGATTCCTACCCGCAGACTTTATTGTTACTGCGGAACTCCTGAACTAGAATGAATTATTTGTCAATTTAACAGAGAGCAGTTGTGTCTTCTTGGTGTACAGTGGTACCTCGAGATACGAGCAGCGTAACATTCGAGTTTTTTGAGATACGAGCCGGAGATCGGGCATTATTTTCGTTCAAGATACGAGCCCAAATCCGTGTTTCCGGAGCGTCCCGCTAGTTGGCGCGCAGAGTCGAGCTTCATCCGAGAGAATCTCTTGCTCTTTCGCACGTGTTACCCGCTTGAATCGAAGTGTATCTTGTATGTTATACTCTTTTTTGCTTGATTTGTGCGTGATTACTGATAATTTTTGTGTGTTATCATGAGACCGAAGAAGAGGATGATGTCGACAGAACTAAAACAAGAAATAATAGAAAAAAATGAGCGTGGTGTACGACGGATTGAACTCGCAAAGATCTATGACTGTAGTACATCGTCAATTTGTACGATATTGAAGCAGAAGGATTCCATCAAGAGTGCTATACCAACAAAAGGAGCCCCAAATATCCTCAAGGAAACGGAGAAGCTTCTGCTCGTGTGGGTGAACTAGAAAGAGTTGGCAGGAGATACACATACGGAGACGGTAATATGCGAGAAGGCATGCAGTATTTATGCCGACTTAGTGAAGAAATTATATCAAGACCGCAACCTTGATTATAATAATTTTTATCACCACCCGCGCAACCAATGTTCGTTTAATTATATAAATGTTCATTTCAAACCATTTCCCCATGTAATGTGGTGTCTGTTCAGTAATGACAGATTGGGCATGGTTAGTTGGAACTTTGGGTCTAAATGGATGCCATATGAGCTCCACCTAAAGGAAAAATTGACTAACCAAGTTACATTAGTTAGTATATAACTGAAAATTGTGTGTAGTGTAGTGTGCGGCAGGATAGCTCAGTGGTTAGAGCACCAGATTCCGAAGCAGACGTGCCCAGGTTCGTATCCTGTCCGCGGCAAATTCTGGCCAGTACTTGATGAGTTCCCAATAAGGACGAAACCGGTCTACCGGATGAATTGCCTTTTCTACACTATACAATTCTTAGTTTATACTGACATATGTACGTAATTAATGGGTCAGGTGTTTATATCAAGACCGCAACCTTGATTATAATAATTGTTATCACCACCCGCGAAACCAATGTTCGTTGAATTATATAAGAAATTATATATGTTTGCTTGTTATTTAAAAACATATATTTATTCATAATTTAAAATGAGTTGGGGATTTTTCATAGGTACTGAACGGATTATACCGAATTCAGTTATTTTAAATGAGAGAAATTCATTTGAGATACGAGCTGATTGACTTACAAGCTCGGTCCTAGAACGAATTTAACTCATATCTCGAGGTACCACTGTACTCGTTATCACAACAAAATTTAGTCGACACATTACATTAACTTTTAAACATATACGCGTGCTCTTCTGAATATGACATTCGCTAACTTTAATACCTTACAAATAATTTCACTGTTTTTGTTTCTTTCATAGATTTAATACTGGTCTCATTGCTTTTCGTATGGCCCTAATGTTCTCCTTTTCGTCTAATGAGAACATTTCTGTTGCCGCGTATTTAATTGAAGCACATATTCCACATAAGCTCCTTGTATTCTTAGCCGATTAAAGAATCTAAAGTTTACAGCACGGTACTATTTGTAGCGCAGTTAATAACTCATTAATTTTGCATAATTAGGTGACGTTTTGTGATTTTATTTTTCTTGGCTGAACCCCGTGCCTATAGTCCACACCTGGGCTTTTACTTTAAACGTTTATCTGGTTAGTATTTTCTGGGTTTTCAAAAATCACTCTTTTTTAAAATAACAATATTGTTTGCTCAATAATTAAGCGAAAATTAGTTTCTCAAGCAGTGATAACAATTACTTTAATCAAGGATCTAAACACCTGGCCCATTGTGTACATACATTTTGCAGTATAAATCAATTATTATGGTTAAAACAATCGATTCCAAAGTAGATGTGTCTAAGTTCGAGCCCTTTCCACGGCAAATTCTGGCCAGTACATTCCCAATAAGGACGAAAATGGTCAACTGGATGAATTGCCTAGTCTACGCTTTAAATTTCTGAGTTTATAATGACAAATGTATGCAGTGAATGAGTCAGGTGTATATATCCTGTTTATAATAATTGCTCAATAGTTATTTTACTAAACGAAATTAAAGTCAACCGCCCACTACGGTAAAAGAAACAAAAATAAACGCCATATTAGGTATGTCAAGCCTTAACTTGTAAAGACGGCATTAACAATGCATAACCGGTGGACACTGGCTTCACTTGGATTAATAAAGATTTAGTTTTCCCTATTAGCACCTGGTGAATGAGCTTACGTCATGCAACAACCAACTAGCTGAAATCTCAAATAATTGAGTACTTTCATAAAAACACTGGTCTTTGTCTCGTAATAATCCAGAAATTCATGACAATCAAGCCAATGACCTGTTCAAATCGAAACGTACAGCGACCCATATTAGGTAATAAGACCAATCTAGTGCCTATATCATGTTGTTTTGTTCTGTTTATTTTTCACAAAATCCCACCACTTACAATGGCATAAAGATGTTTTTCTTTTCAATCCCAAATTTGTCGGTATAAGTGAAAGTCCACCCCCCCCCATGGTCGGAGCAATGCCTAGGCACGTTTAGTTAAGTGCTTAACTTTAATGGTAGCACAAGTTGGCATTCTTTCGCTGGCTAATGTCTTCTATGGGCCATGCTACCCATCTCGGCAAACTTTACTTCTCTTGATTGCGCAAAACAACTTGAAAGCCGACAGCGTGGTATGTGGGCATAGATTATATGACTGACCAGACGGGGTCAAACATGCATGGGCAGAGCACTAAACTGTGGCATATGAAAATGTAAATAATAGAATGAACAGGTGATCCTAGCTAATGTCAGCTTTTCTAAACGTGCGCAAGATTGTTTTTATAATGTCTACTATAGTCCCCCATTTCTCGTGCCTCTTCGCTTTCCTGATTGACTTCTGGTTAATTATGTCATAGGGAACAGGCAACATGCCCCTTACGGCACCATTAGTGTTTTTCGGTCTATTAACTATTTGCCAATTTTAGACACTAACGATGCACTGCAAATATGCAGTATTTCCCCCCATTTCATCGGTAATTCGTTCCCCCCCCTCTTTCACTCTGCCCAACTAATTCAAGTGGAATTCTCCTCTAGTGGACCCCCGTATTTAGACTAGGTCAACAAATGTGAATGCAATAAACTACTCGTGTTTGGTGAAATTTCGCATTGAAGGTGAGTGAGTTAGTGCACGTGTGGGCAGTCAATCTCTTTAAGTGGAATTTACTACTACGATTATGTTAGCTTAGCTAAGATGAATTAAATTTAATTAAAACTAGGTTGCGATATTGATATAAGCACCAAGCTCGCCACCTTCATTTAAATAATTGTCACCGACCGCGTGAACAATAATCGTTAAAGATGAATTACAGCCTTTAGAACCCTTCAATGCGATTTTTCAAGGAACCATTTTGCCTCAATTCTTACTGATATCTTAAATTTGTATTCACGGCTTTCACATTGCTTAACTTATTAAGTCTCAAACACCTCACCAAGTGATTTATTCTACGCCAAATGAGACATGTCCGTCTTTAATTTAACAAACTTGCCACTAGGCTCATCATGTATAGTATGAAATTTAGATATCCTGGTCGGTATAGGCCGTATGGTCTATGCCAGTGGCATAGACCAGCCATAACAGCCAGTGCATGGATAGATTTGTGAATCGATGTATGCTATTAAGTTGGTTTAAGTAATGGGAAAATATATTTGTGGCCGTATTAATATGGCTAAATATTTACGAGCCGAGCAGATCCCGCTTCTTATTCGTTTATGAACCATGAACATAGAAATTCTATGCATTAGGTATTGCGCACCTAGTCATAAATTGATTAAATTATTAACAATAGCCATAGTGTTGTTATCCGTTACAGAAACCGTATATATATATATATATATATATATATATATAGAATGAGATAGCGTTAAAGTCGCACTGTCGAGAGTTTATATGATGTTAGCTTCAATTCTGCAGGTTTACACATTCCTCTAGGAGACAGTACCGTCCCATATTCCCACATACCTCACCAAAATATGAAGTGGTTAAAAGGTGTCCTACCGGCTCCTAATAATGAGTCGCTAGTAAGCAGGAAACGAATGTGCATGAGTTTATACTTTCCGTTCCTGTTGTCTTTGGATTATCGTTCTGGTCATGTTTGAACTAATTTGTTACTAGGTGTACAACACCTAATACACCACTGCATATATATTAGTTCTCTGCCAACTACCTATCTAACTATTGAACTTTGTTATAGAACACTAATTGCGTTAGTCGAGGCTCTGTTTAAGCAGGTTACTAACTTCTTCTGTTCATGCTTTATACTTGACTTTTATTATGAAAGTTAGAAAAGCGTAAGTACGTGTGATGGACAGTAGCTATGCTATGATGTGCGGAATTTACAGTGAGCATCAATCGAACGGTGGCAATTTGCTTCGGAATCAGGGACAGCACCGCTGTACACTGCATGCAATAATGTATGTATGTATGTATGTCTGTATGTATGTATGTATGTATGTATGTATGTTTGTATTTATGTATGTATGTATGTATGTTTGTATTTATGTATGTATGTATGTATGTATGTATGTATGTATGTATGTTTGTATTTATGTATGTATGTATGTATGTATGTATGTATGTATGTATGTATGTATGTATGTATGTATGTATGTATGTATGTATGTATGTATGTATGTATGTATGTATGTATGTATGTATGTATGTATGTATGTATGTATGTATGTATGTATGTATGTATGTATGTATGTATGTATGTATGTATGTATGTATGTATGTATGTATGTATGTATGTATGTATGTATGTATGTATGTATGTATGTATGTATGTATGTATGTATGTATGTATGTATGTATGTATGTATGTATGTATGTATGTATGTATGTATGTATGTATGTATGTATGTATGTATGTATGTATGTATGTATGTATGTATGTATGTATGTATGTATGTATGTATGTATGTATGTATGTATGTATGTATGTATGTATGTATGTATGTATGTATGTATGTATGTATGTATGTATGTATGTATGTATGTATGTATGTATGTATGTATGTATGTATGTATGTATGTATGTATGTATGTATGTATGTATGTATGTATGTATGTATGTATGTATGTATGTATGTATGTATGTATGTATGTATGTATGTATGTATGTATGTATGTATGTATGTATGTATGTATGTATGTATGTATGTATGTATGTATGTATGTATGTATGTATGTATGTATGTATGTATGTATGTATGTATGTATGTATGTATGTATGTATGTATGTATGTATGTATGTATGTATGTATGTATGTATGTATGTATGTATGTATGTATGTATGTATGTATGTATGTATGTATGTATGTATGTATGTATGTATGTATGTATGTATGTATGTATGTATGTATGTATGTATGTATGTATGTATGTATGTATGTATGTATGTATGTATGTATGTATGTATGTATGTATGTATGTATGTATGTATGTATGTATGTATGTATGTATGTATGTATGTATGTATGTATGTATGTATGTATGTATGTATGTATGTATGTATGTATGTATGTATGTATGTATGTATGTATGTATGTATGTATGTATGTATGTATGTATGTATGTATGTATGTATGTATGTATGTATGTATGTATGTATGTATGTATGTATGTATGTATGTATGTATGTATGTATGTATGTATGTATGTATGTATGTATGTATGTATGTATGTATGTATGTATGTATGTATGTATGTATGTATCTATGTATGTATGTATGTATGTATGTGTGTTTGTATTTTTGTGAGTGTATTTATGTAAGTATGTGTCCATTTATATATTAATGTATGCATTTATGTTTGTATTTATGGTGGAGTCTATAAGGCATCTCTTATACCTGAGTGTATGTGTGGTTGTTTTTATGTGTGTGTATTTGTGTATGTATGTGTTCTTGTATTTATGTGTGTGTATTTATGTAAGTATGTGTCCATTTATATATTAATGTATGTATTTATGTTTGTATTTATGGTGGAGTCTATAAGGCATCTCTTATACCTCACATTCCAACTAGCTACCAAATATCTGTCATTGTAGAACGGACACTGCACTACCCGATAAGTGGCATTCAATTGAATATTTTTTGAAATTTTTTTTGCGGTGTGTAAGCTTTAATCATTCCAATGCCGCGTTTTGCGTACGCGGGTAATAGCTGTACACGGGCAGTTACACAAAGATCCGATTGATCACAATTTCCAATTTTGTTTTGTCTTTGATCGGGTTGACTTGTTCTTCGTTCAACTGGAAATGCGGTTCTATCACATCTTTGTTTACTGGCGACGTTTCGGTGCCTAATTTCCAGCACCATCCTCAGGCAACACATTTGCTTAAATCTGCTATTGTGATAATTGTACTGTGTTGCCTGAGGATGGTGCTGGAAAGTAGGCACCGAAACGTCGCCAGTAAACAAAGATGTGATAGAACCGCATTTCCAGTTGAACGAAGAACAAGTCAACCCGATCAAAGACAAAAACAAAATTGGAAATTTTGATGAATCGGATCTTTGTGTAACTGCCCGTGTACAGCTATTACCCGCGTACGCAAAACGTGGCATTGGAATTCAATTGAATAATTATATAATTGACCGAACATTGGTTGCGCGGGCAGTGATAACAATTATTTAAGTCAAGGTTACGTTCGTGATGTAAAGACATACATTTGTAAGTATAAATTAAGCATTGTATAATTTAGAAAATCCATTCGAGCTTAACCCAACATTGATTTTATGAATTTACTAAATGGAAAGAACATATTTGTCGTTTCGGATAATATTCGACGAACAAAATGATGTTTTAAGGTTTTTTGCTCGTATATGCTCTCATAATAAATATATGCTCCAATATACCAGTTTATCAGCAATTTCCTATAGAACGTAACTTATTTAAGAACTGAAGGGTGGTTATTTTCGTGCTTACAAAATTATCAACAGTAAGTAACTGCACCACACGCCACACCCACTTGATATTTTTTCATGCGATGCCCAAGAAAGTGTGGCTTCAATCTCTCATATAAGCAGTTATTGATTATAATATACGCCGGAATCTGTAAAAGAAACACAAGTTTTGTTAATTTATTCATACTCTTATTTTCATCATTTGGGGGAACAATGGAAATACGAGGAAACGGTGAGCTTCCCACGGTCGCTTTTAAACTAGGCTTAAATTTAGGCCCATTGTGATCCTAATTTTCCCATGAAATCTGTTAAAGGGGAATTAATCCGACAAATGAAATATGCAAAGAAAACTATTAAAAGTAATGTAAGTAAAAATATGTTTTTGTTCGTTAACCATGCGACAATGCTCATTAAAAGCGCAAAACAGGCGTTCAAATTGAAAGAAACTTGTTGCGCACAATGCAACAGATTAATAACCTAATCCTTGTTGGGTTCAACAAGGTGCTGGCATTCAATGTCTTCAATTTGACTCCTAGTATTTCGACTTCCGGTTTCGGAAGCCTTTTATAACGGAAAACGCACCCCACAAAACAATTTGACAACCAAAATGTCAAGATGTATTAGGTGTTGCGCAGCTGGTAACAAATTACTTTTTAGTCAAGGTTGCGAACGTGATATAAACACCTGACCCATCATGTACATAAATTTGTCAGTATAAACTAAGTATTGTATAGAGTGAAAAAGGCAATTCATCCAGTAGACCGATTTCGTCCTTATTGGGCACTCATCATGTACAGTCCATAATTTGCCGCGGACAGGGCTCGAACCTGGGCATGTCTATTTCGGAATCTGTTGCTCTAACCACTGTGCCACCCTGCTTCAGCTATTCAGGAAATGTGTTTCTTTTATACGAAACGTTCTTCGCGTCTCATTAAACGCCTCAGTTTCGTATTAATTGACCTAATGTCTCTAAGCATATTTTAAGTAGATATGAGTTATCTTGACTCAATTATGCTGGTCATAGCGCACATATATCGCCATTTGTAATACAAGTTGGCCATAGATTAGGAAAACTGGCATGCAGTTTTCAGCCCATTCTGACATTTATGAAACTACTATGTATAAATCAATTTCAAGAACTTTTATTTCTTCTTTATTATGTGCTTTCTACCAAGCTCTCCGCCAAAGATGCCGATAGTACCGCAGTTCTGGTGTACCGACTTGCAACTCCACCCGGCGATCGAGGAATGGCTGAGGATAACAGCGACGCCAAGAGTGAAACTATTCAGTACGAAAACCCAGCATACGAGAATTTTAATCTTGAACTGCCAAAAATTACAGGTAGATTTGCTAGAATCGATTATTGAAATGCGTGTAAACGTCAGTATCTATATTTCAAGCATATTTAACGCATACGTGCATACGTTGAACGGAATCCAACGCACAGAGAGTACCAGGAGAGCTTGGGATCAATAGAACTAATTGTTAATGCTTTTCACAGAATCATTCATAGGGCTTCCTTTATGCGTTCTATTTCGAGACTAATGATCCTTTAATTTGGTGATTGCGTAACCAACCGCCGGATTCCTTAGCCGCCCCGCCACGAGCAAGTGCGTATTAGCACGGCCAAACTAAGGTTATTGGCAGAACTGACTTGGAAATCCTCATAGTGTATTTTCAATGAAGGATAGATCGTATCCTTTTCGCTCCGGAATGTTTCAAGGAGATGCAAACTAATTAACTATTTCGTTTTGTTTACGCCTTTACTTGTTCAAAAGTGTAATTCGGCATGTGATGTATTGGCATTTTAAATTACTGAATACTTCGCAATTAAACTACTTACTATTACACCATTTTATCGTAAACAATATTTAAAATGACACCACATGCAGAAATGAATCCATTTCACTTTTCTGGTCAAATGACAGGGAATTTTAGAAACGCAACTAGAATATATTATTAATCATCTATCTTAAACGTGATTACCCATTTGCTCTGAAATATTGCCCTTAACGTAATGGAGGCTATAGATAAGCCGATTATTTTTATATAAAACATGGAGTATAAAAAGTAAACTGTTTTTAAATTTGGATATTTAATATATATTCATTGGTGGTCAAATACTGGTCAGTCTTAGTATGTTTAAGATGAACTGAAGTAAATGTTCAGACCAATTGTCAATTGATGTGATTGGTGGACGAGGTTTAGATTTTCGAACACATTTTACTCCAGTTAAACCATACACTCTGGCCTTCATCGATATCAGTTATCACATTTCGCGGTAAGCATGACATCATTCAATTCAATATATGACAGTTAAATACTGTTTGTTGCGAAGAACTAATATATATGCAAGTATGTATTAGGTTTTGCGAACCTAGTAACAAATTAGTTCGGTTGTGACCAGAAGGATAAACCAAAGGCAGCATGAACGGAAAGTATAATCTCATGCACATTCGTTTCGTGCTTACTGGCGACTCATCAGTAGGAGCCGGTATTACGCCCTTTAACCACTATATATTTGGTAGAAGAATGTGGAATAATAGGACGGTACATTCATTCCCTTCTCTGTTTGACAAGTTATTACTTGGCTGACTATCATTCGTGACACTGATAAATACCTTTATATATTAACCATCCCTGCAATAGTTAACATATCCACCAACAGAAAAAAATATTACCAGTTTTAGGTGAACCAAAGTGATTAAAACTAAACAGCCGCTTATTATTTGGCAAAAGACTAGCATGTTCAGGAGAACCTCAAGCGGTATGGATCAGCCAAAATTTCACTGTAAATGATATTGCATAACGTTGTTAGGCACTGATACGGGAATTGCTCTTGGCAGGATGAGGCAATGCGTAGACGTTAATGCTTCTGGAATAAAGCTGTTGCCAATCCGCAAACTTTGATTGTTCTGTTGCATGTTTCGTGTTGTTTGGAATGAATTTTCGTTACTCTGCTTCCCGCCCTAACCACTCTGATCACCCATAATTACGTAGTTGCATATGGTAGACAAAAACAAATAGTTTAAGGCGTGCAAATGGTAAATTGCTAGCTGTTACCTACTCTTTTTTACGTGTATATGATTATATTTAACTGAATGCTTTTGTGTACAAATACGCGACGCGCACCTATCTGATGAAACGGCCGTAACTTTTCCTAGATTCCCCAATCTTAGGTATAAACAAATTGGTTTTATATGGAATTTCGTACTTTAATTTTTTCGGACTTAAAAAGGACCTGGAAATTAGTTACTCTAATGAATGAATAAGCGCCTGCCTGCAATTCATTGGTAGTCAGAAAACAGATCATGTAATTATGCAGTACCGAGTATGACACAAACTTTTAAACAGCATTCTAGTGTGGATTCTTCCTACTTACCTCAATAGCGCAAACTTATTTTTTGTAAGGCATTGCAACTATCGCACACTGCTAAACGCCTTCTTGTTTTATGTGAACAAAAATGTGCATTCTAGACCGTTTACTACACAATATGTCAAATGCCTTACCAATGGGCATAAGTTTAAAATGAGAAATCTAATGCTTCTGTATCTACGGTTATAGAAGTTTCGTCTTTGAGAAGATCTATTAGGGCATGCATCGTCGCTCGACCCATTGAGAGCAGCTGAAAGAACTCTTTCCAAATGAGAGGGAAGGTTTTGTGCCAATAATGCGAAATTAGCGTATCTAATCTAATTCCTCTACGAATACGTGCCTTTTAGCTTGACCTCTGAAGACAGCCAGATGTAAAACCGACTTCAGCATATTTTTATTATTTTTCGCTTTATTATTATTTTTCGCTTTACACCGGTAGGATGCACATTTACAATGCGACTCAACTAGATTCGGTTTCTCGTTTGTCTTTGGGGATGTGCCCTATACGCTTGGTCTTTACTATAAATCATCTAAAATGACATGGCAGTGCTTAATGTCAAGTTCGTCTATAATTAAAGACAGAGAAATAGAAACAGAGGAAATGCTACAGATCTTGCCTAATTTGTTCATCAATGACATTTTATTTATTTACTTTTAATCAAGTTTTCAATATTGATGTAAACAACTGACCCATTCTGAACAAATATTTGTGAGTATAAACCAAATATTGCGTAGTGTAGTTCCAACTAACCATCCCAATGTCTGTTCCGTAATGTCAGATTTGGGATGGTTAGATGAAATTACAGGTCCAAAAAGGATGCCTTATAGGCTCCACCTATAGCAAACGGCAAACCATGAAACATTATTTAGTATATAGTTAAAATATTGTGTAGAGTGCGGCAGGGTGTCTCAGTGGTTAGAACACCAGATTCAGAAGCAGACGTGCCCAGGTAAGAGCCCTGTCCGTGGCAAATTTTAGACACTACGTGATGAGTTCCCAATACGAACCAACCCGGTCTACTGGATGAATTGCCTTTTCTGCACCAAACAATGCTCGGTTTATACTGACAAATGTATGTACAGAATAGGTCATGTGTTTATATCAAGATCGCAACCTTGATTATATGAAATAGTTACCATCGCCCGGGCAACCAATTTTCGCTTAATTATATTTATTTTACTTTTTCTTTAACATTCTGATAAATGCATTTTAACATTTATATTATTCTTGGTGCTTCGTTTCCACTAGCCTGCCAAACCAAAATAATTTTCACTTTTGGTTCTGTAACTCTTTATTTCGTAAATCCGCTTACTAGTGGTCCATGTTAATATGCAGTCAAGTTGTGACAATTCATGATAGTTCAGCTGTGACCAGAAGGATAAACCAAAGACAGCATGACCGGAAGTCTTTGGTTTATTCTTCTGGTCACAACAGGACTAATTTATTACTGGGTTCGCAACACCTAATGCATACTTGCATATTTATTAGTTCTCCGCAACAAACAGTATTTAATTAATCATAGTTGTCTGAATTCTCGAGTTAATATTTCACCATTTCGTGGCTAATTTTGCACTTTGGTTTTCAATTAACAAGATACTCATGCACTTAAACGTGATCGTAGTCTGCCACCGTTTGCAGTCGATCCTCAGGGACAAGTACGACTCACAAGCAGACTAAACTATGAGCTTCAGGTCATGTACAGTCTGCCGGTAGAGGTGAGCGACGGTGAGATGTCGGCAATTGCTACTTTAGAAATCAACGTTAGAGACGTTAATGACGAGCCACCGGCTTTTGAAATCAACCCGATCAAGTTGATTGCTGAGGAAAATCAGGAGGCAGGCAAATCAATTGGCCGAGTAAGTGAAGTGAATATTTGGCTTTGATGTGCCAAACTTTAGAGCAAGCAATTAGACATATATAATTAGACAACCGATTTATGTAAAGTTGAAGACAACAATAGATGATTTAAATTAAATTTGCTTATTTGGCATACATTTAACAAATTGTATTTCATAAAAGAGGAACGTCAATGTCATGTGACATTATATCAAATAATTAAAACAGTCTAGTCGTGTGAGCAGTTTACTGTGATTATTCTTCAAATTTTAGAGATGGTATTGGAAGTGAGGTACCGAAAGGTAGTCAAACATCCTAGGTTAGATCGCTCTTCATTTCCAGTAGTTAGTACGAATGGTGTGGAAGCTTCGGAGAGATGACATCATAAAGCGGAACTCAGCGCATAATTGCAAATAAGGAAACGAGAGTGCAAATGGACCACCCAAAAAAGACGATCTTTGATGCGTTAAACGTTTAAATGCATATTTTGCTATGTGATCAGTAAATTTACTCGGTCTAAGATGAAAGAATTTCAATAAATCGTTGTAAATTTAGACGTCTAGTTTAAACAGACGAATTTGAGCTTCTAATCCATTAAGTACATAAATTTGTCAAATAAACTATGTAATGTTTAGTGTAGAAAAGGAAAATCTTCCAGTATATGGGCTTCGTCCTTATTGAAATTTGGGTCTAAATGGATGCCATATGAGCTAAAAGAAGAAGACTAACCGAGTTACATTATTGAGTAAATAACTAAAAATTGTGTGTAGTGCGCAGCATGATGGCTCAATGGTTAGAGCACCAGATTGCGAAACAAACGTGCCCAGGTTCGAGTCCTGTCCGCGGCAAATTCTGGCTAGTACATGATGAGTTCACAATAAGGACAAAACCGGTCTACTGGATGAATTGCCTTTTCTATGTTATACAATTCTTTGTTTATACTGACATATGTTGTTAATTAATGGGTCAGGTGCTTATATCAGGTTTGCAATCTTGATTAAAAACTTAATTAATTTTTTAAGTAAAATTCATAAGGGTAAGGCAAGCAAGTTAGTAAAATTCCATAATGATATGAGAAGCATTGTAAGAAAAGGAGATTATTAAGATATATATATATATATATATATATGTATATATATATATATATATATATATATATATATATATATATATATATGTTTTTAAATAAAGGATCTAATTTAATAGATACAACAAGTTAACAATAAATATGCGATAATACTTCAAAGAATTGTACTGTAGATAATTGTATACTAGTGGCAAATTCTGAAGGCCACAATTAAGCACATCTCAATCCAATAAACATGATCTTCAATTGGAGATAATTTCTAATTTCAATTCGTGCAATCGTCGATACTTCTCATCAGTTAGTTCTGTGTTCTAAACAAAGCAAGATATTTTCCCACCGCTGTTTTATCACCTGAATTAATTCTAAAATGGTTGTTCCTTTCCCAACCGTCTATCTATATTCTTCAGTAATCGTTTCAGTTACTTATTTACAATTCACACAATGACGTGCATACTGGCAAGCAAGCGACAACAGAAGATTTTATTCAGTCGATTACGTGAACTTTCCAGGTATTTTAAATAATGGAGACGTTACAAAATATAAAAATTTCAATATTATTTATTAGAAAATGCAATCCCAAGAATGGATGATTTTAAAGAAATGACATTACGACTAGCTACGATACATCGGTCAAGAGTTTGGCAGTATCATCAAGAACGTCACCGTGACTCTTTATCATGCCACCGAATATGGAATATTTGGGTGACATGTACTGACAAATGTATGTACTTAATGGGTCAGGTGTTTATATTAAGATCACAAACTTGATTATAGTAAGTGGTATCACCGCCCGCGCAACCTATGTTCGTTTTGTTATATAAATTAGAACGGTATCCAAGACCAGAAGGATACGCTAAAGTCAGAACAAACTAAAAGGTATACTGTCATGTATATATGCATTTCGTGCATACTGGCGTCTCATCAATAAGAGTCGGCACTGTGTCCGAAACCCACCGTATATTTGCTCAATGCAAGTTGGTTAGTTGGACTGTACAATCGTCTGCATGAATCTGTATTCAAGCATTAATGGCGTTAGCTTAGCGTAAAATCATAGCGCTAAAATTCTGGAAAGCTCGATGTTTTCTAGATTGCCTTCCAAACCCCATGTAATACGGTATTATAATGTTATTCCTCAGTTACGGCCAGATAATTTCATGTTATTAATTGTTAATGCAACTGTCAACTTACTTATGCAGTTAAAACTTATTCTTTAAACTATATAAACTTGAGCAAAGCACATTTCGTAAACTTAATTTTCAACTGCACGTGTTCGACAAAACAGCTCGTTTTAGATTTATTTGAGCTCAGCACTGCTGTTGAACGAGTAGGCTTCACTAAGTAGTGAATTCAAATTAGAGTTTAAGTAAACAATACTCAATAGTGAATGCGTTAACAAAAATCTGTATTTGTCCAAGTAATGCTAGGTTGGGAAACGTTAGGCGATAAATCCTTCAAACAGAATTCATTTGAAGAATGTACTTGGCAATATAGAAGTGCAATCCATGAATGGATTTAATCAGAATTCATTTAAACAAATAAATGTTGAAGAATGACACAAATGTCGAACGCCAAAAAAATTATTTGTGTTAAGACCAATATAAAAGCGTATTCTATGATTAAATAAAAATTCGTTTTGCGGGCGATGTTAACAATTAAATAAACCAATTTTGCTATCTTGAAATAAACACCTGTCCCATTATGTACATACATTTTTTAGTATAAACTAAGCATTGTATAATGTAGAGAATTCTTCCAGTAGACCGGTTTTGTCCTTGTCGGGAACTCTTCACGTACTGTCGAGATGTTGCCGCGGACAGGGCACGAACCCGGACACGTCTGCTTCGGAATCTGTTGCGCTAATCACAAAACTCCCCTGCTATTAATTATTACCTAAATTCATATTGCGAAGTGCTAAACAATCTCAGCCAGAATATTATATTCACGTAGGGAAAGTTAAATACGAGGTTACCTTAAAGGCCGAATAAATATTTCATAGCCGACCTTCCGGTCGAATACAAGGTATGCAAGTTAATGGATAGGTGAAACATGTCATATTAAAAAAAGTCTTCTAATTTTGGCTTTATCACACTTACTTAAATCAAGGTTGCGATCTTGATATAAACATTATATATGTTTATTTTTTAATGATTTATAATGATTTATTGTGTGTGGTTAGTTGGCAAGTTACCTCTAAAAGGATTCCACGCAGGCTTAACCTGATGGAAAGGCTAATCAAATAGCAACAGTGAGTATATAACTCAAAATTGTGTGTACATACGGCAGGATAACTCAGTGGTAATAGTCACAGACTCCGAAGCCGGTTTGAGCCCTGTCAACAGCAAAATTCTTAGCGGTACTTGAAACGTTCCCAATAAGAAAAAAATCCAGACTATTGATTGAATTATTATAATCAAGGTTGCGGTCTTAATATAAGCACCTGACCCAGCAGGGTGGCTTAGTAGTTAGAGTAACAGATTCTGAAACATACATGCCAAAGTTTGAACCCTGCCCGCGGCATATTCTTGCAGGACATGATGGTTCTCAATAAGGACGAAACAGGTATACTGGATGAATTGCAATTTTTAGAATATACAATTCTTGGTTTATACTGACAAATGTATGCACAAAAAGAGTTAGGTTTTTATATCAAGATCACAACCCTGATTATAATAATTGTTATCACCGCCCGTATAACCACTGCTCGTTTTATTGGTTGAATTGCCTTTGCATCCTTAGAAATTAGTTAGTTTATACTGACGAATATATATTTAATGAAAATTGTGACCTAGAGCCTATATATATATATATATATATATATATATATATATATATATATATATATTATTTTATGTATATTTACGACTACGAAAATCATGAATTCTTTGCAATTTTGGAACCTTGGAGCGACTTATGGATTTAGTCCAGCCTTTCCTTTATGTGGTTCTTCACGGGTATAATTTACGAAATTCCGTTCCAGACCCTACCACTTTTGCTGTCATAATGAATTAGAGTTTAACTTCGGATAATTTTTTTTTGTTGTACGGCTGTTTGGACACTATGAAATTTGTGTTTATTTTATTATTAAAAAATTGACTGATAGCATTTTCATCACCTCCAGTGTGATCCATAATTGTTCAGTGAGAAAACTTAAATGCATATGATAGAAACTGTAAAAGGTTCACGTTCGTGATTGCATATGCATTAAGCGGGCGGAATGTCCTGTCCAGTACAATTAACGCGAGACAACTGGAGAATAGTGCCTCATATCTGATTGTCCAATTTTTATATATGCATTGCGATTTGGTCTTCGTAAATCAGTTTTCTGTCGTACTTTAATGATGATCATGGAAGGTCGAAACGCGTCAGTACGTGTGACTAACGCTAGATTAGCAATGTTAAACGAACATTGGTTGCTATGTTGTTTGACGACTGGTTAAATACAATGGAATCGGTGCTTACTTCAAGCTCGCAAATTTGATTTGAAGAATACTGAAATGCTGTCCATATACTTTATTTCGAAGCCATTTCTGCGAGTGGCATAATGCCGATCTTATGCTGAAAATCTGGAACGGCTATTTGAAATGAAAACTCCATGGCTTCATTCATAAGCATTTCCCGGAAAGATAGATATAATTTGGCGTAAACATGAATATTACTTGGAGTGCAAAGTTTACGAGGCATAGAATTTCAATTTAAGTACTCTAAGGAAAATTTTTCTGAGTGCACTCAAAATGCAATTTATCTAATCGAGTAATTTGATTTTCTATCTTAAAAAATATTTAGTTTACTCGACATAATCTATAAAACACACACACACACACAAACATATATATATATATATATATATATATATATATATATATATATATATATATATATATATATATATAAACTTTATTATTGTGTTTTACTGGAATTTTTTGAGCAATCTTGTTCATTTAAAATGCATTCTACAACTTAGCACTAACTATGCAATTTAATATTCGTCTCAATGATGTCTTCAGCTTGGAAATGGATGCAAATTTTGTTCAATTAATCAAAACTCATTTTGGTAAATTTTATGTATGAGCTATATAGTCTGTGGAATTAATAGTCATTTTTTGGAAATATTCATTATGTAATTTGTTAAAACCTACTTCATTTGATTACGTATACTTGACCTAAGCATTTCAATCAGGCGAAAGGCTATAGATTTTATAGGTAACATTGTTTTACCGTATTTGGCCAGTAGTAAGGCATTCATTAATGAAGAGTAAGATAGCAAGGTCAGAAGATAGAAAAACAGTGCTACCAAAAATTATGCAATTTTTTCCATTCGATGCATGGCATAGCTTAAGTTTCCTGCCCTGCAGTAGTCTTGTCAGATTTTGCGTACATGGACGACCAATTTGCTCAAGATGATTTGAAATAAATAGAATGAAAAAATGCGAAACTGTATTACTCGTAATTACCTGATGTGCATGAGATTACACTTTCCGTTCATGCTGTCTTTGGTTTATCCTTCTGGTCACAACTGAACTGATTTGTTACTAGGTTCGCAAAACCTAATACATACTTGCATATATATTAGGTCTTCGCAACAAACAGTATTTAACTGTAATATATTGAATTGCATGATGTCATGCTTACCGCGAAATGTGATAACTGATATCGATTAAGGCCAGAGTGTATGGTTTAACTGGAGTAACAGGTGTTCGGAAATTATTGTAATTCTCAATTTGGGTGAACTTTAGCATAAATTTATATCCATCAGGTTGGTATCATGTACCGACCCGGAAACCATAGTGTTAGTATCCGGTACTCATCGATTTCAAAAAAGGTATCAGTTACTAACACAATAGCCATAGTGTTAGTATCCTTTACAGACTCGGTATATATATTATGTAGTGTGAGTTAGCGTTGAAGTTGCATTGTCGTAGACTTTATATGATGTCAGCTTCACTATTGCAGGTTTACACATTCCTCTAGGAGATCGTACCGTCCTATTATCCCACATTATTCACCCAAATATATAGTGGTTAAAGGGCGTAATTCCGGCTCCTACTGATGAATCGCCAGTAAGCACGAAAAGGATGTGCATGATATTATACTTTCAGTTCATGCTGCCTTTGGTTTTTCCTTCTGGTTACAACTGAATTAATTTGTTACTAGGCTCGCAACACATAATACATACCTGCGTTTTAACTAACACAGGCTGAATTCCGGGTTTTTATTTGCTTCAATATATTCCTGAGACCTGGGTTGTGAAAATGCAGATCAGGTATTTTTAATTTGACATCGGTTGTGTCGTTCTCAGTTACAGGTACTTCATGTGCATGAAAAAACCTTGGCAAATGGGCTCCATTATACAAAGGTGCTCGGAAGGTATTAACAAAATATGTACTCTACACTGAAACTTGAAGTATCATTGATAAATACGTAAAAATTAGATATGAGCTATGACTTGAAAACCATATTAGTATTGTAAACTGTGCATGACTATGAAAGCAATATATTAAATGACGTTATATATATATATATATATATATATATGAGAAAAAAAATTAACAAATACTCTCTGATTCAAGTCCCGGCCGCGATAATTCGGAGATCTACTTGATATATGGGAAATACGGATAAAAACAATTTAGTTAATAAATTTAATTTCCTATCTTATGCGGTGGTTAGCTTATGCCAACAACATATAACCATATCTTGCCACTAGACATTATATATATAAATAAATTAATTAATTTAATATATATATATATATATATATATATATACATTTGTATGTATTAATTTTACTACTTAGGATTTACTTGAATATACATTTCAATGGTATAAAATATTAGCTAAAGTAAACCTTATCTATCATTAAGTTTATTAATTCTATCTGATCGGACAAATTTACAGTTCTAAGCACAACTGTCATAAGCAGTCATTTAAATCAAGGTTACGATCTTGAGTATAAACATAATCACATTATATATATATATATATATATATATATATATATATATATATATATGTGTGTGTTAATATAAACTAAGAATTGCATAATTTGTAAAAGTTAATTCACCAAGTAGACCTGTTTCGTCCTTATTGGGAAAACTTCAAATACTGTATAGAATTTTCCGCGAACAGGACTCGAACCTTAGCAAGTTTTCTCTGGAGTTTGTTGTTTAAACCACTGAGTCACTCTGTCGCTCGCTATACACAATTTTCAGTTATGTACCAACACGTGACTTTGCTTAGTCTTTCTTTGGTGGAGCCTATATGGCATCTACTTAGATGTAATGTGCAAATTAAGCAACCTGAATCTGCCATGATAGAACAGGCATTACGCTATCTGGGTAAAGAATATTGAATTATTAAGCCACATGTACCAAACTATACTTGTTTGCTTTATATCCTCTTTTATCTAATTTGCGTAAAATTTCAAACACCTTGTGTATCGTATAACGACTCATTTAACCTTATATAATTAGTGATTTTAGCAAACTTAGGTAAAGCCTTATTATTTTTGAATTTGCGGCTCAACATCCCGGTAAAATAAGGATAAATAATTATTGTGCAAACATCATAGGACTATACCATCTAATAGAAAAATGAATAACTTTCCGGCTTATTGCTTTTTTTCACTTATTATGTAAAGGGATTGGGCGTGACTTTGACTTCCATTAATTATCCACATTATGTTCGCGACAAAAATATGATTGGGAGCAAATATTCTTTTAATGGTGACATTTGTAGAATACACAGGCTTCAAATAACAACATTGGTACTCGAATACAATAAAACAATAATTGATTGCATGGATGGTGGTAACAATTCTTTAAATCAATTTTGTGAGCTTGAAGTAAACACCAATCCCATTGTATTTTGCCAGTCGTCGAGCAACATAACAAAACTACCGCCAGTGTGTGGCGAATGCTACAAACAGCTAATGCTCGTAACTGCATAGAAATTTTGCAGCCGACATTTCCAGTCACGTACAATGTATACGAGACTACTAGAGGTGAGAGCCGCATATCTAATTTTGCTTTCCACATATATGCAATGCGGTGAGACCCTCGTTAGTAAGTTTACCGTCGTACTCTGATGATGATCACTGGAGGTCGAATCACGTCAGTGCGTTGCGGCTGGCGGTAGTTTTGTTATGTTGTTCGACGACTAGTTAAATACAATGGGATTTGTGTTTACTTCAAGCTTGCAAACTTGATTTAAAGAATTGGTACTAGAATAATCGTTCCTAGTAGACTTGAACAAATTCATTCCTCAGTTACCGGTCTAGTAATATTTTGAAAGGCATTTTAATTATATATTTGTTTGTGTGCGTTTGCGTACGTACAAGATATCTAGTTGCAATGAGTTAACCTAACATGTTTCGTTAAAAGTGTACTGCTCACTGGCGCTTAATTACTTTTATAATAAAGTAAGCTTTTAAAATTGCACGTACATTTTTATTTCTCTCTAGAGAGCAGGAAATGTTTGTGCATCTCTAAACACCCAATTACTTAATGAGAAAAATACCATGCTTTTCAATATGTCGTCTATTAAGTATCTCATGTCTGAACGGTGTGAAGTCATCTGAATTACTGCCCATTAATTTCGGTTTATTATTTTCAGTTAAATTTAATTCTAAATTTCATAGAAATAAATAAATATTTTCACTCTTAGTTTGCTCACCTCGTCTCTCTTCTCATCTCAATCCAACGCGTATGAATTTCATTCAGCTTTAGGGCAACTAATTTGTCACTGGCAGGTTGAAAATTTAAGGTGATCTTGAATAAGATTGGAACCATCTCCATTCCACGTGTGTCAAACAAAGTGGATATTGGGTCGCATTGCGATATTGGATTTCAACATGGCTATACTAAAATGTTGAGTTTTGTTGCTCAGTGTTGTCCTTCTTTTTGTGGAAACAATTAAAGTCACTTACATCCAAATTGGGTAGTATAGGATCCACTCGTCTGTCGGGATGGGGTCCTCGTGCACATCACAGTTCTTGGTTAGACACCCTTAAAGTTATGGCAGCGACATGAGCTCAGTGGCGATCTTGTTGCAGATGTATAGTAGAATCATCTTCGTAACTTTCTTTTCTTAGTAGGGCAAAGTTAGCTGCGAGGTTCGGTTTGTTTATGACGTGATACGGTGAAATCCGCAAGGAAGCTGTGTTGCTGATGTCGCCTTGCCCGAATGCTAACTTGGCCATAATGGTGTTGTGGAGAGGTTTAGTTTGCCTCATTTCTGTGAGTTACCCTGATAAATTACTCAGTAGCAAGGTTTTCCTTCTCTCTCTACCCCTCTCCCTCTCTCGTAAATCTCTATAATAATTTGTCTAAATTAACTTATATACTTTTTTTTCACTCCTTATGGCTATATGGCAGTGAAACATTAGTCACTTGACTTTTGTGTGGCTGGAAATGATGATGATGATTTGACCGCATTTTCCTTCTGCGGGATCATTGATAGCACTCATATATCGGTAAAATCTTGAATCCTGTACATTTTCAGGTGCACCGATTATTGCCCTTGATTGATGGATTCTCACTTTCCCTTTCTTTTGAAGCCCTCCAATAGCTGCATGTCTGAAAATGATGTTGGAACAACATTTTCCACTATACTACTATGGATAACATTTCTTTAACGTACCCACGATTTTCCTTCTTGGGTGGTCGACTAGCACTTTCGGTTTCAAAATGGTAGATTGATCCGCATTTTCATGTACGCGCTTTCACAATATTCGATGAAGTTTGATCTGACCCTGGATGTTTAACGTTTAGGTACTTCATTACCTGTACGAACTTAAGAAATCTAGTGATGCACAGTATACGAATCATGGTTAAATATAGTTTGTATTTAAGCCAGAATGTCTTCGCATCATCTCATTTTTTGAAATGCATGACGACAGTTTTGTTCGTCATATGAATTTTTTGAAAGTATTGATTCTATGATGAAAACTTTCTCTGTGTCAATTATAATCTAATATTAGATCCGCTTTACCTTATTTATCATGATATAATTTGACAGCGTCTGCGTTTGAAAAAGGGAGAAACGCCTCCAGAATCCGTTCTCCACCAAAAACAATATCTAACTGTTATATAATTAATTCAATGGTGTAATGATTATCGCTAAATGCTATAACTGATATCGATCAAGTGCAGAATGTATGGATTTCTCGAGTAAAAGGTGTTCAGAAATAACATAATCTGCGTTTTGACTAACGCAGCTTTTATTGTTCCAGTAGTTTTCTTTAAATTGTTTCGGCTGGCTTTATCGGTAACCTTCTACAGTTGGTCCATCCTCACAAGTTTAACAAATGAAACTAATGAAAGCAAAGCTGTTTCTCTTTGATTGCTCGTGAAGGCAAGTGCGTTGCCTTAGTTTAGCTGCATTAAAATTGCGTGTTAATGTCGCTTCAACTTTATTTTGTGCTATTCGGGAAACTGCATCCCCCTTAAATGGGATGTCCATGTAGACTTATTTCTGGTCTTGTCCGAAATATGGATTTACTGGAGTGGCAGGTGTTCAGAAATTGTTGTAATTCTCAATTTTGTTGAACTTTAGCACACATTGCTATCCATCATGGCGATACTATGTACCGACTCGGCAATAATAGTGTTAGTATCATGTACCTTTTTGGGCACCATAATATTGGTATTGAGTACTGACAGATTAGCCATAGTGTTTTATCGTTTACATACTGATATATATATATATATATATATATATATATATATATATATATATATATAATGAGTTTGCCTTGAAGTCGCATTGTCAAAGACTTTAGTTGAATATAGCTTTAATACTGCAGGTTTACACATTCGTCTAGGAGATTGTACCGTCCTATTTTCCCACATTCCTCACCCAAATATATAGTGGTTAAAAGGCGTAATACCGGCTCCTACTGATGAGTCACCACTAAACACGAAACAAATTTGCACGAGATTATACTTTCCGTTCATGCTGTCTTTGGTTTATCCTTCTGGTCACAACTGAACCAATTTGTACAGGGTGACTTTGCATTTGCTTATTTTGCCAACTTTATCAATTAACATCATATTTTAGGTGCGAGTTACCGATCCTGATTCGTTGGCAGTTAACGGACAAATACATTGCAAAGAGCCGAGTCACCTTGCGGGTAGGCAGGCGTTGGAGTTCTTCCCCAATCCTGCATCTCAGCCGAGTGCTGGCGCCTATGACTTGCGCACCAGAGTCAGACTGGATCGTGAAGCGCTTGCCTCGCCAGCCGGCTCTACTCCGGTGTCAATGGGAAAACTGCTCATCTATCTTGTCTGCTGGGATGGCAATGACATGTTGACGCTCAATCCCATGGCCCAGCCGCATGATGGCCACGAGACTGTTAATTTGCCAAGAAGAGGCTTTACAGCGCGACGGCACACTTCAACAATGACGGCTACGTTAGTTATACAGGACATCAATGATCATAGTCCTGTGTTTTCTCGAGCCGTGTACGATGCGTCAGTTAGAGAAAACAATGCAATTGGCGCCAAAGTTGTACAGGTACTAGGAACGAAGGACACCTTTACAAGTCTTACTATACCAATTTTGATTTGAACTATTCAATTAAAATCTGAATTAATAATTATTATAGATTACTGGGAATCCTGATTTCGCTCGGTATAACCCGAAACGCCGAGTTCCTGAAGATTTTGCCCACAATCTATAGCCAACTGCATTAGGGAAATCAACATTAACCGATTTCGCACTAAGTGAATGCAAAATCCTTGCACCGTGAAAAAATTACCGTCATGTGAACAGGGGACTGTCTGATGCCTCGCTCGGCGTGGATGGTCAAATACAATCTCGCAGTCAACTCGATCGTATGGTCCAGATTTCTCTGCAACCAATGTGATGAATGCCAAAATCAGTATTTATTTTGACATTTGCACATTCACACAACAAGTACCAATAGTTAAAATTTAGAATTAAGCTTAGACAATCATTGATTGTGTAGGTGGTGGTATCAATTATTTAAATCAAGTTTGCGAGTTTGGGGTAAACACCAATCCCATTGTATTTAACCAAACATCGAACAACATGGCAAAAATACCGTCAGTCACACGTATTAACGCGTGTCGACATTCTATGATCATCATCTGACTGCGACGATAAACTGACTAGAGAGGATCAAACCGCAAAGCATATATATACATATAGAAAGCAAAATTAGATATGCGGCTCTCACATCTAGTAGTCTCGCACACATTGTACTTGACTGGAAACGTCGTCTGCACAATTTCTATGCAGTCAAGAACATTAAATATTATTATAATCAAGATTGCGGTCTTGATATAAGCACCTGACCCATTAATTACTAACATATGCCAGTATTTAATGGACCAGGTGCTTATATCAAGATCGCAACCTTGATTATAATAATTGTTATCACCGCCCGCGCAAACAATGTTCGTTTAAGAACATTAACTGTTTGCAGCTTTGGCCACAATCAATTATTGTTTAAATGTATTGCCTATATGTATGTGTGTGGCGAAAGCTGCAAACAGCTAATGCTCGTGACTGCATAGAAATTGTACAGCCGATATTTGAATCAAGTACGATGTATTCGAGACTACTAGAGGTGAGAGCCGTATATCTAATTTTGCTTTCGATATATATGCAATGTGGTATGACCTTCACTAGACTGTTTGCCGTCTTACTCCGATGATGATCATGGAAGGTCGAAACGCGTCAGTGCATGCGACTGGCAATATTTTGGTTTTTTTTTTCGACGACTACTAGATTTAAAGAAAAGTCAGTAACTAGTTTGAAATTAACCAATAATGAGTATAATTGAAGCAGTTTCAATTAAATTTCCACACTTGTTTAATTAGTTTGGCTTTATATTGTGTGATGAGCTGCGGACTGTAGATCGAGCCTCGAAATTAATTCTTTAAATTCTCCGTTGAATCGAGAAACTAGGAACAATTTCGTGTTAAACAAAACAGGGATAGAAAATTTCCCAATACTCAGTGCCGCAACAATTTTTCTTTAAAACGTGTAATAATTTGATTTCAACACTATATTTTCTATTTGTATAGGTTGCGTCGTTTAATCAAAGAAATTCTATTATTTTATTTCTAATTGTTCTCTAATTGAGTTATTTAGCATTTAGTTTGTCTGTGTAATCGCATTGCTCTAAACATTGATGAAAATTTGCTTTTTAGTTTAATTAAGCATTTATTGGTGCGAAAATTCGGTCTCTATTAGCTCGATTGAGTTACTGCATGAAACTGGCAATATTGTGTCTAGTTGGGCTTCGCACAAGACATGCATTTGTCTCGTGACTGATTTACCAACGATTATCTAATCTAGATACCGTTTTAACACATTCACTTAAACGTTTGGGTTGGAGCTTGGTTACTAGACAAATTGTCACCTTTTCAATTCACATCTCTAGAAGTGTTATGCGCACGTGACTAATAGATCAACAACAACAACAACAACAACAAAAGCAGTAGAAAGGGTGTGAAGAGCGGACATACATCCATTCTGTCTCCAACTCATTTCCACGGGTGTAAATCCGTTACAGTTCATTTGATACTAAGTGAGTTAATGTGTTGATGAGATGATTGTTAAAGTACCGATTGCATTTAAATGGTGACTAGATAAGCACGCATAGCAGCTAGATACTCTGATATCAATTTAGTAATGAAAGTCATTTCCAGTCTGCCTGTAAGTGGTATCCCGAAGTGGAAGATATCTTACTGACCAATTTAAATCGATGTGATTATTGGTTACGGCTGGTCGTCAGTATGAATAATAAAGAATACTAATTCTTTAAATCAAGTTTGCGTGCTTGAAGTAAACACCAATCCCATTGTATTTAACCAGTCATCCAACAACATAACAAAACTACCGCCAGCTGCAACGCACTATGTTGTTCGTAGACTGGTTAACAATGAGGTGTTTCAACACCAAACTTGATTTAAATTGAGCAATCAATTATTGTTTAAAGAATACTAATGTTTTTGAAATCGATATTTATTGGAGAAATATTATGTACTCATGTTCTTGCTCATTATGTGTATCTATCCGTGTTAACACTGACAGACAGATTTATAGCGAAATCTAATTAATCACATATTTTAATTATTGTTTACTGGCCTTGATCTGAAATTTATACTCGTTTAAAGAATTCAAATTAAGATTTGTTACCACTCACTGCGCAATGATTGATTGTCTGACTGATAACTATATATATATATATATATATATATATATATATATATATATATAACATGAAATCTACAAAAAGTTAATTTTCGTGACTGCAGATCAATTTCGTAGCCGAAATTTCCATTCCAGTACAATTCAGGCGAAATTGGAAAAGGTTTTAACCGTGTATTTAATTTTGCTATCAATATATGTGCATTGAGATTTGATTCTCGCTAGTCAGTGTGTAGTCTTACTCTGATGATGTTCATGGACGGTAGAAACGCGTCAGTGCGTGCGATTGGTGGTAGTTCTGCTATGTTTTTCGACAACTAGTTAGATACAAAGTGATTGGTGTTTACTTCAAGCTCGTAAGCTTGATTTATAGAATTCCTCCGGTAGACCGCTTTCGTCCTTGTTCGCAACTTGTCAAGTAATCCTAAATTTTGCCGTGGATTGTACTCGAACCAGGGCAAATCTGCTCCAGTATCTGAGGCTCTATACACTATGCCACTCTTATTATATTTAATACAGACAATTGAAACTTTAGGTCGCAAGATATTTTAAATAGACTCAGCCTAATGAAAAGGCTAGTCAGTATCTTAAGTTGGTATCTGATTGAAAATTGTACTTAATATGCTGTAGAGGTGGGGAAATGAAAAATCACAGACTCGGAAGCAAATGTGTTCCGGTTTGAGCCACGCAGCAAATTATTGACAGCGCCTGACGAGTTACGAATAAGACCGTACACGCTCTACCAACTGGGTTGCTTTTGCCATCTTAGGCAGTGCCAATTTTGTTAGCATTAGTCTCATCACCAGTTTTTCTCACATAGGATATCAAATTGTATAGTGTATCTGGTCACATGGAGGTTGTAAATCATTTTTTTGGTTTTGTCCTCTTAATCCGCATTTTTTCATATTGACACGATGCCATTATGCAAGTATGTATTAGGTTTTGCGAACCTAGTAACAAATTAGTTCAGTTGTGACCAGAAGGATAAACCAAAGGCAGCATGAACGGAAAGTATAATCTCATGCACATTCGTTTCGTGCTTACTGGCGACTCATCAGTAGGGGCCGGTATTACGCCCTTTAACCACTATATATTTGGTAGAAGAATGTGGAATAATAGGACAGTACAATCTCCTAGACGAATGTGTAAACCTGTAATAGTGAAGCTAACATCATCTAAAGTCAAAGACAATACGACTTCAATAATAACTCACACTATATAATATATATACCGAGTCTGTAAAGGATACTAACACTATGGCTATTGTGTTAGTAACTGATACCTTTTTTTTGAAATCGATGAGTACCGGATACTAACACTATGGTTTCCGAGTCGGTACATGATACCGTCCTATTATTCCACATTCTTCTACCAAATATATAGTGGTTAAAGGGCGTAATACCGTCTCCTACTGATGAGTCGCCAGTAAGCACGAAACGAATGTGCATGAGATTATACTTTCCGTTCATGCTGCCTTCGGTTTATCCTTCTGGTCAAAACTGAACTAATTTGTTACTAGGTTCGCAAAACCTAATACATACTTGCATATATATTAGTTCTTCGCAAGAAACAGTATTTAACGATGCCATTATGTCAGATTATCAAAATATAAGCAAATCATCCACTTTTGGGTACAATCTAGATATAAACTTAAATAGCAAATCGTCTATTTGACTATGATTTCGTCTTCATTTTACCACAGCTCAGATGAAACCAGGACCGCATTGGCCAGAGATCGAGCCCATGGAAATTTTGTCCTAACTCGGACAACGCTCTAATACTGCTGATTTGCATGCAACTCTGTTGTATACCAATTGAATTTTTGGATGTAATAATCAGAAGTAGAGAGTACGAGCAAACAAGTTATTCTCCGCCGCTCTTTGATGTACCGTATTTATCAAAATTTGTTATTGAATGTCGATTGCGTTGATTAGGACACTATTGATGTAGACCTTTTGCGCAACCTATTCGCCAGTCCACCAAAACTTCTCTTGTGGTTGGCTAGAAATATGGTTTAAGTAGTCCAGAATCTCATTTTCGGATATTATTTTGCACGATATCGATCAATTGATTACGTCGCTACATAATATCACGGATCGAGAGATTCGGTGAATGCCCAGCGGTGTACAGAATATTGTGAAGTGGCATGGTTAATTCTGCAAACTTGGTATAGACTCAGTTAGCTACTGTTCGTTACGGATAATTAATATATATATGACAAGTGGACGGTACAGTCTCCTGTACCAATAAGTACACCATCAGTAGTGGAGTTAATTTAATATGAGATGATACATTTCAATGATTTTGACTCTGGCTTATTGTTCTGGTCCTATTTGAACTAATTTGTTACTAGGTGCGCAACACCTAATACACAATTGTAACTCACCATACGCGAGACCTAGCCTGCATGAGTTGTACTATATATATGTTTTCATTATAAACGAAAAATTACAAAAGATAGAACAGGCAATTAATTGGGCAGACCGGTATCTTCCTTAATGGATACTCATCAAGTAATTGTCATTATTTACGGCGACCTGTAGTGAACCACGTCTCATTTGCTTATGAGTCTCGCATTCATTTTCAGCGCCAACTTTGTTGCACACAATATGAAAATTTTACTAAAAGCCCAACATAGGCTTTTGTTTGGATTTACTTGAGTGGCACAATGGATGGGTAGAAGACTGCAAAGCATATGAGCCTCGATTCGAGTCCACAGTTCGGGAAATTCTAGAAAATTCTTTACATGTTTGGAACAGGGGTAAAATCGGTCGACTTCATGAATTACCATTGCTATCTTGTGGATTGTTTAGATAATTTTATCAATATATATATATCTTGGCATATTAAACTAAAACATTGCATTATGTAGCAAAGGAAATTCATTATGTAAATCGTTTTCTTCCCTATTAGGAACACGTCTCTTAATTTCCAGGATATCTGCCGATGGGCCGCTAACCGGGGAAAATTTGCCAGAGACTGGGAACCCTATACATTGCGACAAATACCGCGCATATTACACTCAATTTTAAGTTATATATCAACTTATGCCTTTTTAGACTTTCATTCAAATGGAGCCTATTTATAATTTCATATATATATATATATATATATATATATATATATATATATATATATATATATAAATCACAGTGAATGTACATTAGATTTCACTTTCTCTTATTTCAGACTTCAGTTTATTCTTTTGGTCCTATTTGAATTAATTTGTTACTAGGTACGCACCAATTAATCCACAATAATAAATAAAGAATAAACACATTAACAACAAAGTGAATAATGGCCATTTATTTCGAGACTTCTAAACTTCACTTTACAATCTTTCATTTATATACTTCCTGGGTTGTCATTTGATTATGACAATGGCAACTTGTCTGACTGTATACTTCTATATCTTGTTTAGGCTGATTATTAGGAGTATATGCGTACGTGTCTGTACACGTGTAGGGGCCTTTCTCGTTGTATTGCGGTGTGATGTCTGAAATATGGTCATTCTTGGTATATATATATATATATATATATATATATATATATATATATATATATATATATATATATATATATATATATATATATATATATATATATATATATATATATATATATATATATATATATATATAGTAATTTAATAATTTATTTTGAGATTAATTCACGTAAAAAGCAATTCGGTTATATTTACTGTATATTGGCTTATATTTTATTGTATATGTTCATACTATTGTTGCTAGGCCACTTTTCCTCCTTTTGTCAGATTATTTTTGTGGGTTCTTTTGAAGTTTTCGTAAACGTTTGTGATTATTCCCTTTCTTAATGTTCAACTAAAATTCGATTGGTGCTTGCCTCATGTTCGAAAACTTGATTTGATTGATTATTGTCAGCAGCATTCGTTTTAACGGATCCTTGTTTTGAATCAAAGCGGATTGCTGTCAGTTCCATGGAAAATTATTAGTACATTCGTGAATTTTTTTTCAATACGGCTGATTGGCTCCAGAAATGTGCTCAATCGCAGTGAGTATTAGTACGTACATATGACAACAATAATGCAAATACCGCAACTCATTCAGTAGACTGGCTTCGTCCGTAGTGGGAGCTCTTCACACGCCGTCCAGAATTTTTCGAGGGCACGGCTCGAACCTGGTCATGTCCCTTTAGTATATGTTGCTTTAACTATCCAGTCAATCTGCAACAAGCTACACACAATTATCAGTTAAAAAATAATAATGCTTCATTGTTAGCTGTATATTTATGTTGAACCTATATGGTATCTCTTTAGACACAAGGTTCCAACTGACTGCACCCACTCTGTCATTATAGAATACACACCACGCTACCTGTGTAAGTGGCATCTAATTGAAGATTTAGATAATTAAACTAACATTGGTTGCGCGGCCAATAATAACTGAAAATTGAAATGAACATTTATATAATTATACGAAAATTGGTTGCGCGGGCGGTGATAACAATTGCTATGATCAAGTTTGCTGTCTCGATATGAAAACCTGACCCATTAAATAAATACATTTATTATAATCAAGGTTGCAAACTTCATATAGCGTAAAATGGGCAATTCTTTCAGTATATATTTTTAAATTTTTGCGGGATCCCAACTACATATTCTGTACCGCGTTTTGCATTCGGTTTCTAACTGCATCATCAGTTCACAAGATCCGATTGTCTAGCAAGATTTGATAGAACCAGATTTCAATGGATTAATATGAACGACGTTGAAGCCTTCAGAAGAAAGGGACGAATACACGGCCAGCATGATCGAAGGCAAAACAGACACAGAAAAGGAAATTGTAATCAATCTGATCTTTGTGAAACAGTTGGTGCGAAGCTACAATCCGCGTATGCAAAACGCAACATTCAGAATTTATTCAGTAGACTGGTTTCGTCCTTACTGGGAACTCATCACGTACTGGCCAGAATTTGCCGCGGACAGGGCTCGAACCTGGGCACATCTGCTTCGGAATCTGGTGCTCTAACCGCTGAGCCAGATTCCGAAGCAGACATGCCCAAGTTCGAGCCCTGTCCGCGGCAAATTTTGGCCAGTACATGATGAGTTCCCAATAAGGACTTCATCATCATCATCGACATCCTCATGATCATTTTCACCAGCAAAGTTGTCGACATCGTCATTATCATCATCATCATCATCCACATCGTCGTTATTTTTATCTTCATAATAATCATCATCGGCATTATTTTCGTGATTATTTCCATTTTCTTCATAAGCCTTATCAACAGTCCCATTTTGCGTCACCCCCACAGGTTTATTAATTAATTTTAATAATCCGCAGTGGAAGCATTGTTAACATGAGCTCGTCTTGTCCTCAGCCTCGCCTGTCATGTCTGCATGGCAGCTTTGAAGTTAAATAAATAGTCAACTATCAAGCGAAGTTGCAAGTCCACGCGTCCCAATCTAGATTTCATTTTTGTGTGTGTGTGTCTGGTTTTCACTCGTCACCTATACCTGTGTCATCATCTGTCCTACCTTATCATGTAATACTTCTATACATCACACGACTAATTAAACTACAGTTGTGTGTAGATGGTGTTTGATTTGCACCGCATGTTGTGGATTTTTAAGGTCACCAGTTGATTTTGTTTACTTTGGTCATTTTAAAAAGTCAGAAATCTTGAACGCGTTAATTGTAAGTAATTGTATTCACTTGCTATTATAAAGGAAATAGATGCAATTTCTGTTGTGTCGAGTCGAATTTGTATGCCGTTTATTGTGCTTTTCATTGATTTTAGATTGAATTATAATTTTTGGCATACATAATATAAATTCGATTTTGTTCTACGACTGGTTAAATACAATGGGATTGGTATTTACTTCAAGCTCGCAAACTTGATTTAAATAATTATTTCCTCCCCCCGCGCAATCATTGATTAATTAATTGTATGACCTATTTACATATTTGGCGGAATGTGCAAAAAATTTCACGTGTGTGACTGCATAGTATTTGTGCAGATAACAGTGCCAGAAAAGTAGACAAGCTAAATCTAAGCGAGACTATTAGAAGTGAGAGCCGCATATTCAATTCTGCTTTACATATATTTGCACTACGGTTCGATCCTCTCCAGTCAGTTTTCTGTCGCACTCTAATGATAACGGTCATGGAAGGTCGAAACGCGTCAGTAGGTGTGACTAACGGTAGTTTCGCTATGTTGTTCGACGACTGGTTAAAAAAAACTATTAACAGAATAGTTAACACTCTCACGCAATTATTGATTTTTTAATTGTATTATCTATTTATATATGTGGCGAAAGGAGAAAAAAGTAACTTCTTTGCGCGATGCTGTCAACGTTGAGTATTAATGCGCAACTTGCTCTTGTTAGTTCACGGACAATTCCAGATTAACTAACTGTGAACGGCTTCAGAGCGACGGGACAAGTGAGAACCCATCAACCAAGAGTCATCATAGTCAGTTCATCTGAAAATGTAAAGGAATCAAGATTATACCGACCTACGAGGGCTATCAATTATCCAGCAACAGCAAGTTGCGTATTAAAAGTTCCAGTTGTTTAAATACAATGGGATTGGCGTTTACTTCTAGCTCGCAAACGTGATTTAAATTATTGTTACCACCACCCGCGCAATCAATTATTTTTTAAAAGAATTATAACTCGAGTGGTTTGAGTGAAACCTCACACGTGCTTGTATCTCAACTTGGCATGAGGTTATTAAGAGTGTATCTGAATTATTTAGCATCCCACCCTATAATGTAAGGGCGACTTCAATTACGTCATTTCATATTGTGTGCAAAAAAATAAATAGTCTAGCGCAAGTAAAAGATAAATTCATATTCATTTACTATAGTTTCACTTATTTGATTTTACATAGAAATCATTTATACACCCACACAATTGATACACCCAAATCTCGTAAAAGTTCAGTGAGAAGTATAAATAATATGAAATAGCGCACTTGCTTCATTAGCTTATTTCCAAGACTTAAAAAAATAATTCATTGCGCGGGTGGTGGTAACAATTCTTTAAATCAAGTTTGCGAGCTTGAAGTAAACACCAATCCCATTTTATTTAACCAGTCATCGAACAACATGGCAAAACTACCACCAGTCGCACAATTTAGTGCATGAATTGCTATTTCTATATTACAAAATGCTTATCTTATACCGACAAATATAATGGGATTGGTATTTAGTTTAATTATCGAATATTTCTGTTGAGGGATTTATGTTTTCTGTGATCCAAAGGCATATAAATTTTATAGTTAACAAAGCAGTTAAAGATGGGAACATACATCTAAAGAAAAATAGAGGAATTACTTCCCTACAATTGGTCTCACTGACGTTTATCATATGATGCCATATTGGAATGCCCCAGCTTGTGGAATTAACCAGGTGATAGATGATTGGAGCTATTAACTCTTTATATAATTGAATGGACATTAGTTACACGGGCGGTGACAAAAATTACTTTTAATCAAGATTCCAATCTTTCTATAAACAGCTGACACTCTAAATGCAAACATATTTCAGTACATAAATGTTGAATATTTGCTCAGTGGTCTCTTTCTTGTTGTGGATTTGACCGCATTTTTCTTGTGCGAGACAATTGATAGTACTCGTAGGTCGGTAAAATCTTGAATCCTGCCCATTTTCAGGTGCAACGATTATTGGCCTTGATTGATGGGTTCTCACTTGTCCCTTCATTTTTGAGTTCAGCCTTAGCTGCTTGTCTGAAAATGACGTTGGAACAAGCTTCTCCCCTTGTTGTTCCGATAATTTGAGACTCATCTTCAGGGTTTACACAATACGCACAGGAAAAAACAACTTGTGTCAAATGTGGTATCCTCATTCAAGACAGATCTTTTATATTTATTTTAATTCCTAAAATATTTCAATTGTCTGCTCTAATATCCGGTCTTCATGCCTAATCTCTAATACTCAAATGTATTCTGGACGAGTAAAAGGTTCAACAAAAATTTTTATTTCAATATTGCAGTAATCCTCAAATACCCCAGTTTATCTAATCCCATCCTGTTTGCAAAATGTTATAAAATGAATTTGGAGCCTACACTAACGAATCGTATCTCAACCAAATATATATATATATGTATATATATGTAACTGATGTAGTTTTCTTTTTATTTTGAATTTTATTATTTACTTATTTATATTTACGAATACCCACATCTTATAAAAACATCCATTTATATATACGTATACACGCTACATGTTATGCATTTATAGATAAGCATATAAGCAACCATGTGGGTTCCTCCAACATCTTTTATAAATATCTATATACCCGTCATATATATACGTGTAAACACCATATACAATATGAATATAATACAAGCAACACTGCGAGTCTCTCAACGAATAAATTATATCATTCAAAACGCATCTGTTAATATTTAAATATCTATTTTTGTTCTATGTATGTATAGATCTCTCTCTATCCTTATATATATATATGTATATATATATATATATATATATATATATATATGTATCCTATAAGGGAATACAATGGTTCTGTGAACTTCAAGTATCTACAATTCACAATGAGTGTATATATATATATATTATTTATACTCACAGTTTATTTGAATATATAAATATCAAAATATATACATATACACGTCTACTTACAATACATATATAATGCACATCTCAATTCACATAAGCAACCATGTGAGTTCTTCTCACCTTATATAAAAATTTAAATATTCTTCCAAATATATATTGCGAACATCTAAATAAACATTTAAGCAACCATGTGAGTTCACCCCACATCTTTTATGCATATTTCAAAATTCATATATGTCTCTGCATAATATGTATATAAATATAGATACACATATCTGCTAAGTATATTTAGATAAACATATAAGCAACATTGTGAGTTTCTCTCACATCTTAAATAAATCAAATATGCTCATCATATATACATATATATATATATATATATATATATATATATATATATATATATATATATGGTGTGTCTAATTTGCATGTTAAATATTTTGTTTCACTCCATCAATAAAATTCATATAGTAGATATACCAACACATATATATATATATATATATATATATATATATATATATATATATATATATATAAGTAAGTCACTAAGTAAGTAACTATGTAAGTTCCTCCGACAGCACACGATTTACTATAATTATTACCAAATTACCTATTTCTAACTCCATATCATGTGTTCCGTTTTCTATCTTAAATTCGTAGTCGCGGTCACTAATTTGGATTTATTATTAACTCTGATTCTTCTAATCTACGTTTACTTCTATTCGAGAAGGTTTATTAAATATAGGGCCTAATAATTTTTTACAGATGTCATATCAATGACTCTCATTCCGGATTTCATTTCAATTGATTCCATAATCTACCTAGTTAATCAACTTCGATTATATAGTGCAATCATTTTACAGCCATCCAAGTCTACCTGATGACCTGTCTCCTTTGAGTGTCTGGCTAGATCTGATCTATGACTATGTCTATATTTGCATGCTGTTTTATGTTCCTCTCTACGTACCTTTATTGGACGCATGGTTTCACCTATATACCTGTGTTTGCAATCTTTACAAGGTAACTCATAAACCCTTTGTGTGGAGCGGTTCTATTTTTTTCTTTCTGATTCGGTAGCTTATTGCCTATTGTAATTGGTTTTCTTAACACTGTTCTTATGTTTTATTTCGTTGCTAATGGCCTAATTTTTCTACTAGATTTAGAATCTGGTAGAACCAGAGTTTTGTGCTTATCTTCATTTTGCTTTTCTAAACTCCTACCTGTTTCTTTGGGGTTACTTTTCTATTAAATCGCAATAGCGTCTCGTTTATGATTTTCTCATTTTATTTTTCCGGATAACCATTTATTATGAATATTTCTTTCAATTTCATCAGTTCTTTGTCCCTATATTTTAAATCCACTATTTATTTATTATCATGGATTTTAGAATGCCGATTTTCATCCAAAACTTGTGGTTAGAGCAACAATTCAGTACAATTCCATAAAAAGTATCCTTCTTGCAAATATCTTCTTCGTTTTAATTTTACATCTAGAAATAATAATTCTTCTTTCCCAGTTGATTAGCTAAATACAGATAATTCTCCTACTCATTGTCCCCTGATTCGAAATTAAAAAGAATCTTTGAAAATACTCAAATAAGAACCAAATACAGCAGGAAAGAACTATTTTTTTGTCTTTTTCTTTAATTGGTCAGCATTTATATAGTTTTCATCTTAAATATAAGTTTGGTTTAAGATGAGATCTGAATAAGAGATATTTTTCTAAATAATGCATGTACATATTAGCGACTGGAACCGATAATAGTTGTCCCATAGGAACACCTTTAACTTGTAGGTAGAATTAATTTCTAAATATAAAGTATGTATAGGACATACAAATTTTAAACATTTCCAAAATACTTCATAACATCATTTTACTAACTTCTAGTATTTCAGGGTATTCCGTTAGACAACGTTGGACACACTCTAATGCAACCTGTACCGGAATGTTCGTATACACTGACAACACATCAAAGCTTGCCAGTTTATCATTCTCTAATAATTTATATTTACTAATAATGTCAGTGAAGTGATAAGTGTTCTTTAATGTGTAATCTAGAAAATAGGTGTATTTCCTTATTCTATGGCACAGAAATTTGGACATTTTATAAGTTGGAGAATTCTGGACATTCAAAATTAACCCAAGTGGATTATCTTGTTTACGAATTTACGCACTCTGGGAGGGAGTGCGTCTCTTGGTATTAATGATTTTCGAAGCACTGAATCTAATTCCCCAGATCCAATCATTTGATTAATTAAAGTTTTAACTTCACCTTGTAACTTGTCCGTTGGGTCCTTATTTATTTTATGATAAACTTCTTTATTATTTAATTGCACATACATCTTATCATTATAATCCCTCTGATTCATTAGACTGTTGCTCCACCATTATATGCATCAAGACATTACCCCATTATATAACAAATTCGATCTCAATCTTTTCAAACCATAATTCGGCTTACATTTATCCTCTCTATGTTCTAACACCAATTTGACAACAACCAATTCAAATTTAGTTTTATATTTTTCTGGGAGGATATGCGTGATTTTTACTGTCTCGGTAATAACTTCATTCTTAGGTATGTATTTTATAGGAACAGCCGTGTTCAGTCCCAGGTTAAGTACTCTCTTTTCATTATCCCTGAGATCCATCGATGATAAATTTGTTACCCGTTTAGAAACAACAGAATCGATTGGAATATTCCTTGGAGTTTGCTAGTTTCTTCTCATTTCTCTTTCTAACCTTTTAAATTTCTTTATTCCTAGCTTTATCAGTGAACTCTTCTATATATTTAAAATCCATTGAATGTAATATCAAGAGTAACTTTGATCTTATTTTAGTTTTTTCACTAATTAGTTCATATTATCTTGTTTATGATTTTTTGCCGATAATTTCATTAAATATACAGAAAGTTCCTGTTTCAGAACATTTCCTACCCTATCTAGCTGAAATGATAGTCTGAATCTAAA